>PPHD01010296.1:0-15909 GCA_002909625.1 Bambusicola thoracicus
TTTTCCAGAAGTCTCTGTAATATAAATATGTCTTTATTTCCAAGAGGATGACTGTTTCCTAGGGGATGACACTGCCTCTGCCCGAGACAAAAGCTGTTCCACCCAAGGAAATCTTCTGAAGTGCTAAACACAAGAATGTACTTTTCCTTTCATCCTGGTGTGGTTAGCTTTTCTCTTCTGCATGAAGGCCTCAGCTGCTGCAATACTGGGTCTTCACCTGTCCACCTTCATTTGTTATTAGCATCCTTGGCACTCTGCTCTGCTAGTCATTTAGCAAAGGATTCAAGCTCTAACAGCAAAAATGGTGAAACTGGGAAATGTGTGCCTTGAACATGAGTGTGGAGACCTTTGAGATGGATCAGGCACAGATCTGGTCTGATGTGGAGATGAAGTTGGAAGCAGCTAATGATAAGATGGCCTCACTAAGTTTGTATGCTGAGCCTTGATGGCAGTAGCTGGGCCCAGCTTAGCAGCAGTGTTAATGCTGAAGTAAAAACAAGGAGATTATGAGCTCTCTTGGGGTCTGCTTTATTCACTTTTTGATCATTTTCGGGGAGGCTAGTGGTAACTAATCTAGGCTTCAAGCAGTGTTGAGAAAATGGGATGTGATGGCTTCCTCTCACCTAAGGGTGCCCAGTACCCCTTTGCTGAGCGAGAAATCCTTTGCAGCTCTTTAAGCATTGCTCCAGTATGGGTCTGTACCATGGGCCCCACTCTTCAGGAACTGCTCCACCACAGATCCCCAATGGTGGCAAATTCCCCAGCCCTCCTGCTCCAGTGCACGACTCTCTTCACAGGCTCTGGCTCAGATCCTGCTTCTGCAGCACCTCTCCATGGCCAGTGATTCACTGTGGACTCCTCCATGGCTGCACATGGAGATCTGTTCCATGTGGTGCCCATGGGCTGCAGGGGGATGACCTGCTACTCCATGAGCCTCTCTTGGGCTACAGGGAGCTTCTGCTCCGTGGCTGGAGCACCTCTTGCCCTCCTTTTGCACTGACCTGGGTGGCCTCAAGGCTGCTTCTCATTTCTCATTTCTCATTTCTCTCTTCCATCTGCCAAGTGCACAGCATTTTTTTTCCCCTTTCTTAAATCTGCTCTCTGAGAGCATATCCAGAACCAGTCACAGCTCAGCTCTGCGCATGGGTGGGTCCCTTTAGGGACATGGCTTCTGGGCTCTGCTCACAGACAACAGGTCTGTAGCCCTCCCACTAAAAAACCTTGCCATGTAAACCCATAGAGTAAGTACGAACATAAAAATCCTTCATATTTTATTGCACTCTGTAGGTAAACAAAATGTACTTTCTGCCATCAAGAGTAGCAGAGTGGTTTGTTTGTTTGTTTGTTTTTAAACTAGGGAATCAAAAATTTCCAAAATATTAAGAACTTGAGTTTTCTTGTTCTTTTAAAGATTTCATCTGTGAGAAAACCTTCAGAATAAAACTGCACAGTACTCTATTTATCTTGTTCTGAGAGATAAAAGGATGAAATGAACCCACCTGGGATTTAAACCTGTGGTTTCATGGACTCTAAGTGTTTCAGATTAGATACTTAAACCACTAAATCATCCTGCAAAATAGAATACTTGCGTTTTGCCTTTTTAGTTTCTTTTATATGAAACTTCTGAGCCTGGTGGGGTTTTGTATCTCTGTCTGAACTGATTAGCACTGCAAATAGGATGGTCCAGTGATGAATGCACAGTGCTGTCATACACTCTGTGCACTGGCAAGGATATTCCATTTCATACATCATTTACAACTTGCTTCAGCAATTCCACACAGTTGATATGTACCCTTAGCACAGAGAGGGGTTAAAAAAATGCTTCTCTAATTCTTCATCCTTTTCTTTCTATGAAAAGAGGACATCTCAGCACATGTATATGCATATTTCTCTGAAAGGCTACAGCTTGTCACTTTTCTGACTGCACACTTGTCATTCACCTTACATCATTTTCTTCTGGCCACAACTGGGAAGTCAAAGTAGGCAACAGTCTTGATGGATGTTAAGTATTTTACTTGCGCTGTCAAATTTGCAGTTTTGAATTTGCAGATCTTTGTGACTGTGTGGTCTTGGCTGAGCGTTCTTATATCAGACTGGCATGATACTGGTGGTTCCAAGTCCCATAGCACTGATCTCATTGCATCCCTATCCATTAGCTTAAATTGAAGAGATTACATTTGTTCCAGATCTGCAAAAATCAACTCACAAAATGACATAAATATTGACTGTTAGCCATGGCACTGACCTTGATATGTGAATGCAAACCTATCTGAAACGTGATATTAAAACTGAGTGAGAGTTTCCTTGAGCCACCATACATTCTGAAACTTAAAAAAATCCTCCTCAATCTCAGTGGGATGAAGTCATGATCTTCTGGAGGTGTTTCAGAGAAGCTGGAGATCCCTGCTGCTGAGTGTCAAGCAGCCTGGCACATGCATGGGAGTGGGATATAGTGATCCAGCTTGCCGCTCTATTTGGTTCACTAATGAAATATTAATAGGACAGAGAGCAAAAATGAGTGTCTTGATAGCTCAGTGATTTGGTCACTCATCTAAAATGTGTGAGAACCAGGGTCACGTCCCTGATCTAAATCAGGCAAAGGAAGTAGCTAAATAGAAAACTACAGTACTCTGGTTTTACTTACAGACTGATGCTGTGTAAGTTTTCTTTCCCTTGCAAAACTATTCTCTGAAATTAAAAAGGTGCTAAATGTGAAATCATTTAGTTAAAAATAGTTCAAAAAAGTGCTGTCTGCTTAACTGCAGTGTGGGGAAAGGAGACAAGAAGATGTAGTTGTGAAATGCTTATGGTTGCATGCTGCATGTTGCCTGTACTTGACCTGTGATTTGGGACCTGAGAGTAACAGTCCTTCCAACTTACTCAGCTGTTAGCACGGAGGACTCTCATTCATACTTGGGGGAGGCATTATTTCTTGTGCAGAATGGCTGTAGGATTTTAGAAACAAGGAAGAGGAAGTAATTTGCATGGGTTGCTGGAAGCACAATGGAAAGTAATTGCAAATTCTCCATTCTTCCAAAGTCTATGGAAATAATGAATTTGCTATAAATATTTATTAATATTTGAAATAAAGGCTTTCTTGGGAAAAAACAACAACAACAACAAAAAAAAAAACAACAAACCACCTTGTTTAGTGAGTGCTGTTCATTTGTCCACTTTACTTTTTTCGATATTTATTGATTAGACATGTAATGAAGACAGCTGAGTCGTGTAGTTAAGAAAGAACATTAATGTGTTTGTGAGAGAGCAGAGAATATCCTGTTCGATCAGATTGTGAATGGACCGTGACACTAGCAAAAGTGGAACAACACAGAATAGTGACTTATAAATATCTGTGATAAATACATAATGAGGAAAAGAAACAGCAAATCCTGCGTGGAATCTGATCACTCATTTTTCTAGTCTGTGCTTGTTTCAACATCAAGTACTTGAGAGTAACAAGCTAAAAGCAGGCTGAAGAAATCACACAATAAAGCAGTTTTTCCTAAAGATTTATTTCTAACCTTGATTAATAAGAGATTGGCTTATGCCTTGAAGCACAGGGATTTGTGTTACTTCTAAAATCTTTTTAATATTACCAGATAATTGTGTTGTATGTATAAATGCCAAATGCTTTTTAAAATCCTGATATATTCTTGGCCTCAAAGATACCATGACAATGTAGCTTAAAAACTAACCAATCCCAACTTGAACAAAGTATTTATTATCTTTTAAAAAGATTTTTTCTCAAGAATTGCATCTTGTTTTTGTATTATGAGATTGGATAGACCAGTGTCATAATGAAATCAGATGAAGAATTGCATCTTTATTAGTGCCTAAGTGATTCAGGAGTGCAAGTCATTTGGAAAATGAGTTAGATGTTTTGTAAATGCAATTCTAAAATACAAATTAAAAAAAAGTCAAATATCTCTTCTAACCAGCTATGAAGAAATTACCACAGAGAAATAAAGCGTACTTTTAATTTCTTCCACAGAGGAGGTCCTATTCCTTACTAAAGACTCACTTAAAAGCATCATGCAATGTATAGAAATTATTCAATTCCAGCTGATCTTGCTTCAGGCAAGCATTTAGCTATCAAGTGCTGGAGGTTTAGTCTTGATCTTGCATTAGCATCTTGCGATGTAACACTATCTATGCCAGTGGGCAAAATACTAGATTCTTGATTTTTAAGAGATTCTAGTCTTAAAAGAGCAGTGGGATCAAATGGGGATTTCTCCCCTGCATGTTACATACCTATATAGGAAAGCATTGCACCGCCTTTCATACTTAATGTGTCTTCTCACAAACTCTCCTGTGCTGCAGAGAAGTATTATTATATTCATTTCTCAAATGAGGAACTGAGAGAGAGAGATTTGCCTAAGGTCACTTGGAAGGTCCTTGATTAACTTCTGTATCCCCATCAGCACTGTAACTTCCTTCTAAATGAACATTTTTCCTGTACTTTATTCAGACCACCCTTGCAATTCAGTACAAAATCCTGTTTCTTATTCTCTGCCTATCCTTTTCCTGCTATCATTTCAAACTCTCAGCCTGCCATTGCAATCACTTGGTTTTCCACTACAGACCTTTCCAAGTCCTATTAAACTTTATGCAGCTTAGTTAGTAAACCTAAAAATCATTCCTTTGTCAGCAGATTGGTGGAATTCGGATTCCCAAAAGAGTTTCTTGTTTGCCAAAAATGGAGAAACTTCTTTAGCACACTGACAAAGCAGAGCATGTCTTCTTGTTGCAACATAAAATTGTGAGAGTGATATGGCTTGGAAGTATTTTTTCTGCTTAAATTCCCTAAAACTAGGTCACCTTTTAGAAGATTGTTAGTCCTGTAGTCATTTGTAGTTATGCTTGCATATGATCAAGTAAACACTGTTCATAGAGTTGTTACGAACAACATAACGCTATTTTCATAACTATTTGGGACATACACCAAGACCATTCCAAGTGTGAAGGAAAACATGCCAGCCTAAACCACCCTCATAGTATTATAGTAGAAAGTCTGCACAAAACGTCTGAAGACACTATTTCCAGACACTGAATGTTTTTGGCTGCAGAGCTGGATTGGGAAACAGAGATGTAAGTGGCTTCTTCCATTATTGCATCTACTGCAATAGCATCACCTAAATGACCACCTGAAATTTGACAAATATGTGCAGTGGAGATGTAGAACATTCAAATTTTTCTTTTTTATTGCAATACACTGAGATATGTTTCTCATAGTAAGGCAATACACCACAAAGTAGATTATATTGTTTAGCTGTCAGGAGGCTGTGAGGAAATGAGAAACTTATGAATGGTCTCCAGTGTCTCCTCATCCTCTGTTACTGCAAAGCACAGAGTAGCTTAACAAAGTGATTGTATTAAAGAGGGTAAAGCACCATTGTCTGCACTAGTTAGCTGGTAAGCTGAGTTTTACTCATAACAGGTATTGAGTTATGTGATACACCCATTGTGTTATTTGCACCCACTTTTAATCCAGCCCTCTGAATGAGAAGAGGCTAACAACATCGCTATAAAATTATATCTACCTTCTCTCCAAGGACAAATGCAGATAGAGGCATCTAATTTACCTTTTAATTAGCATTTCTCTGATGGGTTGTATGAACACTACTGAGTCAAATTTAAATGGAGTCATTGCTCCCTTTAATTTCAGAGAAGGGCCACACTCCCAGCATAACTATACGCCTCAGAAGAGAAAGATACGAAGTTATGAAGCCTGTCAATTCTCTACTGTAATGGATCAAGACATTTACTTGTTTGCCTTTGACTTACTGCAACATGGTCCATTTTAAGGGGAAAAAAAACATTTCTCAGTTACCTTTCAAGTACTAACCAGGTTCATTAAAAGGATGCTCTTATCAGCAGTTAGATTATATGGGGTAATTAGCATAAGGTGCGGATGTCCTGATTATAGGATCCTATCTACCTAACTTAAATATGCAGGCTTCATTACATTTTAGGCACCTAATGAAGCAGCCTATGTAGAATGAGTTCCTAACATAATCAGATGAACCAGATTATTGTGATAGTCTTCTGAAGGATCTAAGGGGTGTCTGCCTGTGTTTAGGTACTTCAGTTATGTAGGAAAGATCTCCTTTGGGAGGCCTCCAGAGGCACTTCATTGTCTCTATTGCTCATATGGGGAATATGCACACTTATTTAGCTACTTGATTGAACTAGAGAAAGCTGGGCCTAAGTCAGATCTCCCAGTTAGATGGAACAAAGACCACCTAATCATCTTTATC
Source organism: Bambusicola thoracicus (assembly GCA_002909625.1). Lineage (NCBI taxonomy): Eukaryota > Metazoa > Chordata > Aves > Galliformes > Phasianidae > Bambusicola > Bambusicola thoracicus. The sequence continues at coordinate 6,258 of PPHD01010296.1, forward strand.
AAAATCATTTTTCTAAGAAAATAAAAGCTGTGTTCAAGGGTGTAGGTGAATTACATGTGTTCTGTCAGCCAGCTTTGGCGCATTCATGTGCTGTACCAAATGCTGAATGTAATGAATGTAAGGACAGAAGTTTTCTACACCACTTTTGTACTGCACTGTGAAAAATCATACTCCACAATTTTCTTCCTTGCAAATATCTCCTTCATTGAGCAACCGTGAAGGTCAGTCCTTGCACTACCTAATCCTATACCTGTAGAGGAGTTTATATCATTAGCCATACACCAAAAATATGGTGCCATCCCCTTTTAATCTAAAGCAGATTGTAGGAGCTCCCTGGTATCTTTGTTAATAGTTAGAATTTGTATTAAAAAGAAAGCCTAAGTAAATAGAACCCAATAATGGCTACCTGGAATAATCAGTGACTCAAAGGCTGTAAAATCAGCACCTTTTCCCTGACTCAATAAACATTTGAAACACTAAAAGAATACAGGGAGATAGAAACCAGCATAGACTGCTGTTTGTACCTGCTTTGGCAGGATAGAGTGGCACAAAGGACATTGTTGGAAGAAGGAAAAGAATTGAGAAAAATGTTTTCCTGAAACTTCTATGTTCTACACTGAGTTTTCGTGCAGAAGCAGGTATTTGGCAAATATATATCAAGGGCAGACTTTCTGATTTTGATGGAGTCTGGGGAGATGCATTACTAGGAGACAGGCATCTGTAAACCTTGAAATAAGACTATACAGATATTTTCTGACAACACCATAAAAGCAAGATTCATTAGAGTACACAGAGCTGCAAAATCAGTTACAATCATCTGCAGTGCTGTTTAATCCACAGTTCATTATTAAATAATACTAAGTACCAGAAAGCTACCAAATGTCTTTCTTTGGTGCACAATCATTTAACATTCTGAAGACTCAAAAGCGTTTGACTGGACTAAGTTATTGGTCTCAACTCAGAGCTAACTGGAAGAAATTTAATGTTCTGTGATATATAGGATATCAGACTAGATGATCTTTTCTGGCCCGAGCTTTATAAATCTGTGGAAAGTGAGACACTGCCATAAGTTTCTCACAATGAGCTGTCACTGCCAGGACACATTGTCCTACTGGCCTTCTTTTACTGATACACAAGGTCTGGATTTAGCCAGCTACTGGACCTGCTGAGTTGTGAAACCTCTCGACTTTCCAGATATCTTTCGCTTTGATTATTGTTCTTGGGATGTTGGCTTCTTGTATATAACTGTGCTAAATCATTTAATTGTATATGACTGTACTAAATCATTTTATTTCAATAATTCTTTCATTAGAGTAGACTTAGTCCTCCAGAACTGAGAGATATGGTGTGTAATTATTTATCCTACTCCATTATTCTACTTGAGAAAGAATGTTTCTCTTCCTGACTAGTGTTTTGCTTTGGTTGATACTGTAATTTTAATCCATACACATCATTGGTAATACATTAATGCCTCTGTCACAGAGGAAAGGACCAAAGATATACAAACTAAGATTTCTTTGGCCAAACAGGACAGTAATGAAGACATGTGACTACTGAAATTTTCCGCTGCTATATTCTGATATTATAGATGTATCTTTTTCTTTATTTTTTTTTTTAATTTTGCACTAGAAAGTTGAAAATAATGTAAGTTTCCCAGACATTAATTTGATAGGAGCATCCCAAAGAAGCGTGAAATATATTTAAAGTGGATTCTTTGCAAATTGTTTATCTCCCCCAAACTTAAAACTCCGTAGTCTTCATCTGAGCTAACTACCTTCCCTTTGTCACTGCAAGAAAGACTGGCAGGGAGATGGACAAAACTGCTTTAAGGGACAATAAAGGAAACAAAACAACCCCTATCTAACTTAGGCAAAAGACATCGTATGCATACATAGAAATTGGATGAAATTTGGACTCATAGACAAATGAAGAAAGCACAAGATTTAAAAACGTGATATCATTTATATAGAAATGACTTTGGGTGGATTCTGTATTGAGTCCAGATGCCAATGACTTGCTGTAGCACCTACCCCACTACCAGACTGACCCAGAGGAGCTGGGAAAGGGTAAGCATAATGCCCATAAAAGTGGTAGAAACTATGAAGTGTGTGTGTAATAATTTTGGCATTATTGACACTTTTCTGCAGAGTTGTTACCTTCTTTCTGATGTAATGACATCTGGACTAGTAGTTGTTCTTTTATTAGACTATTAATATTGATTTACGCTGGCAATAACTTTTTGGCTTTTTTACATAATATGCACACAAAGAAGATTTTGAGTAGAACAGAAACCAGAATGAAACTATCATTTGCCAGAAATAACGTGGTCAGCAGTATGCTGAGGCCACTCTTCATCACGCTGAAGTTGCTTTCCTTTTCATTCACCACCACCTGTGCTGGGAGAAAACAACCCCATTTCACTGTGATAGAGACCACCTCTTCCATTAAGCCCTGCTTTTTTTCTATTTCTACAATGACTCCCATGCCCCAGAAAGGTTTCAGCCACAATAAAGACAGACAAATTAGAGAAAACTTAACTCACTATTTTTTTGAGACCATCTCTTCAGGTATAGTTTGCTTAGTAGCTACCCATACCCTGGTTCTATGAATGCAGGTTACAATCAGTCTGCCATGCTTAAGGACACTAAATTAACTTTAGAAATACAGACATGTTCCTCTAGAATATACACTCCTTTTTTTGGTTATATAGATGTGACACCATTCATGATAAATATCTCAGCCTCACTTCCGAAATATATAAAATCTAATTTTTTATCATCCATTTATAAATCAATGTCTTTGCAATGTCCCTTTCCCAAGATGGTACTAGATCAAGTGGAGAATGGATTTGTTCCCTCATCCTTCATTCCATTGCTTTCACAATTTGCAAGTAGTGCCAGGCAAACAATGCTACTGCTCAAAGTATTTTGCAACTTTGATTATTGAAAGACAGTTTTCAAGCAAAGAGTCTATGAATTATTCTGAGATGCAGAATCTTATTACTCAGAGGGTCCCAAGAAGTAGCAGTTAAAGTGAAGGAGTAAATCGATACCATACTAGCTGCATATATGGAACATTTTGCTAATTGGAAGATCTGCTGGGCTGCTGGAGGATCTGCATGGGGAAGTTTTGAAGTCTGACCTTTGAGGATGCAAAGGGCACAAGATAAAATGGTAAGCAACAGACATATACACTGGAGTATAAACAGATACACTAACCTAAGAGTTTGTTCACTTCTATAGTATGCATTTTTATGACATATGTTGTGCCAATAAAATCAACTGAAAAGCCAGCGATACACTAGACCAATCCTCCCCTGAATTTCTGAATTACGGTGTTCCTGCAATTAGAATTCTCAATATACAGTTCTTGTAGTTCAGACAGTTATTCTGCTCTAATAAACTGTTCTTTTAGAGAACTCCTGTGGCCAGACTGCAGACAGAGAGAAACAGAGGATTCCCCAAAGAAAATGAACGCTAATGAAGTTCACATTTCCAGTAATTTTTGGAGCAATATATGCTCTTTATTATCAGACTGATGAGAGGGCACATTCACAGTGACTGTACAATTACTGGGTACTGAATTAGCATTAAATTAAATTACTTGAGTTTAGCCCTTCAGCACAGGCAAGCATAGTAGGACATCCTTTCTGCCCAGCTGGGACTGATGAAAATCAGAGAAGCAATGGGATGGCTGCCACCAGATCTGAGAACCAAGGAACAATGCCTCTCCTCCTGCTTTCTGTTTTGAACACTGGGCAGCTACTTCTTTCCTGGGGCACAGTGGCTTTCTGCTGATCAGACCATTCTCCCTGATGACAGGCTCTCCAAGTTTTGCCTCTGAACAAAGCAAAGTCAGCTAGAAGGATTGGCTCTCCACTCTGCTCTAACCACTGTGCTTCACAAAGGATTGGAATTGGCCCAGAAGTGGCTTACAGAGATTCATTTTTTATAAAATAATGCTGTTGAGAGAAGGATGTAGGGAGAGAGAGGACAGCCTAAAGACCCTCAGCTTTGCAGTAGATGATAAAAAAGAAGAGGTGCAATGGATATAAAAGCAAATGACAACTTTCATCTATTGCTTGCTGCAAATATCTCTGTCACTTGCTCTGATTTTCACTGGCGTGAGTTATTCTAGGTAAAAGGGCTGCAATCAATTCCCTAAACATCTCTGTTCTCCACTCCAAAGGGTAAACCTCTGATTGCTTTCAGAATCCGATTCCCAGTGCACTAAGTACAGAAGATGCACCAATGTTCCTTTCCCACCTCTCAGCCCACTGTCAGGCATGATGCATACCTATCCTAAGGGAGTAAGTGCAGAGAAAGTGGGCATGCATCTCGTGTATCTAGTAGGATGCTCATAAGAAGTCTGCATGTAGTGCTTCTCAGGTGCCTTCCAGTTCCTTATTGACTTGTCTTTTTCTATTGTGCTGACCCACATTTCCGTCAGTCTTTGTAGAGACAAGGGGTGTGGATAAGTGTCACAATTCCAATCCCAGACACTGGAAGTCTGTATGAGGTCACTGCGAACTTGAACAACTCCAGGTCCCTTCTGGGCAACATTCATGTTGTCAGCTATACGTGCCAAACTGAGAAATCATGAGTACTCTTGTTTTTAAGGTCAAAGGGATGAAAAAATAATTCAGATTGTCTACTACTGAGAGCTGCCAGACCATGACAATGAAGACATAGTGACAATGTCTTACCATAGGAGATCTAAACTCAGTCAGAATGGTTAGGCACTTATCTGTGCTCATATACTCTCTCTCTCTCTCACACACACACACACACAAACAGAAAAAAAACAAAACAGCTGTGCTTCTGAGCTTTTGTCCATCCCAAACTGAAACAAATGTTACAAGATTAATAATGTCTAAGAAATAAAATTGTGCTCAGCTAAACCTGGGTATCATAGAGCTTGCTGAGGTGAGAATCAACAACAGAAGTAGGACATATAATCTACTCTGTGCTGGTGAGACCTCACCTGGAGTAGTGCATCCACTTGTAGAGTCCTCAATACAGGAGAGACATGGACACGCTGTAACGCATCCAGAGGTGGGCCATAAAAATGATCCAAGGAATGGAACACCTTCCCAACAAGGACAGGCTGAGAGCTGGGGCTGTGCAGCCTGGAGAAGAGACTTGGAAGTGGCCTTTCAGTATTTAAACAGGGGCCATAAGAATGAAGGGGACAGACTCTTTAGCAGGGTCTGTGATGATAGGACACAGGGAAATGGTTTCAAAGTAAAAGAGGGGAGATTTAGATTGGATATATAGAAGAAGTATTTTACAGTAAGGGTAGTGAAGCAATGGAATATGTTGGCCAGAGATGTGGCGGATGTCCCATCCTTGGAGACACTCAAGGTCAGGGTGGACCAGGCACTGAGCAACCTCATCTAGCTGCAGATGTTCCTGTCCATTGCAGGGGAGTTGGACTAGATGGCCTTTAAGGGTCCTTTCCAACTCAAATGATCCTATGATTCTATGATTAAAGCACATAGAATGGCAGAAAGACACCTGTGTAAAGGTGGAAGAGGTTCCTCAGCAGTGAGTAGCTGAACCGATCCTTCTGCCAGCAGGCCATACTGAGGCTGGTGAAGCACCAGACACCAACCAGCAGCACTTCTCAGCTCCTTTTCACTCCGTCTGTTCCTGAGAGCGCCCACAGCATCTCACAGCCTTCTCCCGCTCTCTCTCACAGCTTCTCTTCCTCTTGTTGACATTGCCCGCAAACCATCCTTGATTTGGCAGCAGCTTTACAAAGTGCAGGTGACGACCTGCATGAAGTGATACAACTGTGATGACTTTGCTGTTGTTGAAATGCTGAAGATATCAGAAACAAGCACGAAAGCCACACAAACTCAGAGTGAAAGGTTGTCTGAGCCCTGAGGGGGCAGAGAGGTGGGAATGGCAGGGGGACAGCTTGCACAGCAGTGAGCAGGCTGGTGGTTGTGCTTTGTGCAGGAGGAAGGCCCACTGCCCTTCTTGCTTTCTGTTAGAGTCTCCTCCCACCGCTCCTTCCCTCTGGGAGCACACACAGCAGAATGGATTGAAATGCTTTTGGAAATGCTTCAGTGTGACATGAAGGTCAGCACAGAGGTGATAAAGTGAGGATATTTAGATGAACAAAGGCACAAAACTTAGTGTTTTCTCAATTTTGAGTCTCACGCTTCTTTTTCATGCCACGGAGAATGTCATGCCTGCCTGTTTCCTCAAGCCCAGGCATTGCCAGGCTCCAGACGTCATCCTCTCTGCTGAGATGCAGGTTTCATCTGGAAGGAAATACTCGGCTGTGCAAGTTCTAGATGATCTGAGCAGCCCACTTTTCCTGCATTAGGAGCCCACAGTGCTCATCACGGCACATGCAAGTCCTTCCCTACTCCTCCCTCCCCACTTCATGCTGCTCTTGGAGCACAGCAGCTCAGGTCCCCACTCAGGCAATCCAGGCAAGTCTGTAGGAAACATGGTGTAACCCAGCTGGTTCCTCAGCATTTAGTTCAGCAGGTATTGCCACATTCACAGTATGTGTAGCATACTGTGTATCAGTGCTGCCTTAAATTTCTTCCTGACACTAATGCTGCTAAAGAAGTAAATTGGTGTTGTACTTTCTCCCTTTATTGAAAGTCTCAGGAAACAGATTCAAACCTCTCCTTTGTTAACCTCTGCCTCATGATGGAAATCAGGTGTTCATTTTTGTAAGGTGATTTTTTAACTTTTTTTTTTTTTTTTTTTTTTTTTCCAGAGAGCAGTGAGAAACCTGTGAGAGCACTCATCACAGCCACCAGAAGCCACCAGTCAGACTCAGTGAGCTTCCACACACTACTCGTGCATCAGTTGAGCAGGGCAAAGGAAACTCATCACTGCTCGCAGTATTTTCAATCCATCCAAAGCAGGATTACAAAACCACTGCAGGTCCCCTAGCATTGGTGAAGATGTGCCAATTGCAATTTCCTGAAAGGCAAGCCTTGTAGAAATGTACCTCACTTTTCATGGACAGTATCCACTCTCAGTAGCTCCTCTCAAGAAACAAAATGAAAACACAATGATAATACAAGCATGAAAACAAATGTCTCATTATTATCATCATGTACTGGATACATTGACAAGTGCAGAGCCCAGGAAATCATAAAGTGACAAAGGCACAAACTGTAAAGGCAATTACTGCAGGCTGCCTGCGTGCTGTTGTTAGACTTCATGAATGGCATCTCGAAGGGCTGAAACAAGCCAAGCTACATCCGTAGGACAGTGGGAAGTGGGAAAGGCAGCAGTAAAACCTTCCTTCTTAACATTTGCTAAGTTACTGTCATTTCAACAAGCTCAAACCACCTGCCAGTTTCTTCCAGAGCAGCAAGCTGACATATTGAGAGCTCTGGCTAAGAGAGTGTTTTAAGGAGAGTGATCCAGTTTCATCACGTATGAGTGACTGACTTTGCAGGCTGTGAGATTTTCATACCATCACACTGTATCACTGGAGTTTGATTTATTCAGTAGCAACCGCAACACCAAATTGTGTTTCATCGCTCTCCTGATAACACCCACATGTGGAATGGGTGAGCATATCATCATCTACTCACTGACATAACAACACTGGAATTTTTGGAAGCAAAAAGCCAGGGCTTGGGGAAGACTTATCTAAGTCGGTGCCAAATCAGCACTTAGAATTTTTTCTCTTTTTTTCTGGCCTTTACAAAGTGGTGAGTAATGTGCCATCTTTCTCTCACCAAGGAAAAAAAAAAAAAGACTGCTATTAAATTGAAAACTATTAACAAGGTCTTTGCACTTTTCTGTGAAAATCCTTTTACTTATGGGTCACTGCAATCATTTTACAGGAAAGGTGAGGAAGGCTAGCGCTGTCCTCATTTTACGTGTGGGTAAATCAAGGTGCAGACAGGCTAAGCAAACCCAGAGCACACAGGCAATGATTAGCAATTTTGGCTTCAGCTACACTTTCAGCACTCACACTCCTTTATGCATGCCAGAAAGAGGTTCCTCAAGTGATGTCTGTTATAGAGCATACAAAATCAATGATCTGTACTGTGACCACAGAAATGTTACAGGGTAACACCTTCAATTCGCCTCTGATTTTTTCAACAACATGTCTTCAAAATGTCTTCTTGAACTCTGCCATCACCAATGAAGAGAAAAAAAGAAAAAAAATGTTTCAAGATACAGCTTTTGGGAGTAATGCTTGTGACTTGCACACTTCCAAAAGGAATAGTATGTCAGTGCGTTGTTATTTTAAGCACTGCTAAATGGGAATGACTGCAAAGACACTGCCCTGAATGCATTAACGGTGCTTCAGCTTTCTCTGGAATCTCACATATAGGCTCTCTAAACTATTTTGTCCAAATTGAGCACTGCATCATTTTTCTTGAAGAGCATAATAAATATTTTCATCTTTCAGTGGACAAATACAAAATATGCAGAAGAGTCTTGCTAGCTCATTCAAATTTTTAGGAAAGAGTTGGTTTTATTTCAAAGTGTTAAATGAAACAAACAATCAGCAGTACCATGGCATTACCAACAGCTAAAGTCTTGGTAAATACAACACACTGAGGTTATACTGTGCTTTGTTTCTTCACATTAAATATATCTCATCCTTAGATTTATACTGGCACTTTATGGCTTTCGCAAATGACTGTCTCAGCACCGCAAAGTAATTCCACCCTGTCATATTTGTCTTTGGAAATTGTAACAAATTATGGTGATTTATAACATCAAGCTCAACTCTTCCATTTTTTCCCCAGATGGGAATGTCGCTGATGGCAAGGTGCTGGGCCATCCATTTACACTGTGCAGAGGGTGACAGTGAAACATGTTTCATCTCTCTTGCCTGACACTCTCTTTCCCTTTGAGGGGAGGCTGTCAGCATAACTCAAGCTGTCAAGGCACCCTTGCAAGGGACCTGAAACAAATCTAAAGCTCTCCTACCTGCATGCCTACTAATGAGGTGTGACCCGACCCTCCTGGCTGCCTGGCTTCACTGAATCTCCTTGCCTCTGACCTCTTGTGGTCTCTTCTCAGTCAATAGAAGTCAAAGCATCATTTGTGTTTGAGTAAGGACAGACAATGATCAGAGATGGAAACTTTGGGGAAACTCATTCCATGTGTATTTCTGCATTGTACTGTGTCCATGAAAAAAAAAAAAAAACAACAAAACCAACACATCTGTGCCACTATCATGACAGCTAAATAAAAACCCAGCAGGGGGTTAAACCAGCACTGTAATATTCCTCTTACCACTTGCCTAAGGCAAGTAAGTTTTCTAATTGGCAAGTCAAGCAGTGAGCATTTTCTCAGCACAGTGTTTCCTCTCATAGGAAAAGACGAAGATTAGATGACGATCGAAAACTGATAAATTTTCATAGTAGCCTTTTAAAGTAGAGATATCAGAGAACTCCAGCTACTTCACAAAATAAATAAATATAGTGCTCTCTCTAACATTAAGAAAGGAGAGTAACATGTGGTTCAAGCAGTGTGAGAGACATAGCTTTTCTTTTGCGAAGAAAACCACAGAATTTTCCACTGAGAGTGGGAGGATGAAAAACAGGCCCCTCCTTTTTGGTGCCTTAGCAAGTGCTGGAATATTTAGAAAATCACCATTCTGCCAAAAAAAAAAAAAAAAAAAAAAAAAAAAAAAAAAAAAAAAAAAA
>PPHD01010297.1:8485-19764 GCA_002909625.1 Bambusicola thoracicus
TTTTTTTTTTTTTTTTTCAATTGAATACCAAGCAATAAATAAATAAATAAAAATCGGCAGACTTACGAGAACTATCATTTAGAAAATATATTTGCATACTCAAGTGAATGACAAATTCTGAGTTTTAAGTGCCTGAGATATTCCTCCACCCCACTCTGGGTAATAGGTTTGGAGCTGCTCCATGTAGCTGCCTGAATACTGTGGACAGTGCTGCACTGAATACTGATACCTGTGACCTAACGACAGCTTCATGTGGATCTGTTACTTAAATTTAGTAGATGGCTTCCAGGACACACAGAAAGGGAAAGAATGAGCCAAATCAGCTCAAGTCTGTTGGGCTCTACCTCCAAACAGGGAAATACATGAAATGAAGATAAATCTGTCAGGGAAAATGAAGTGCTTTACCTTGGCCCAGACTAACCCTATTTCAAGAGCCCATGAAGGACCCAGATAACTGCATCAGCAATTCCTGATGAGAAAATGGCAGTACCACTAGAGATCTCATTCTTGCCTTTTCTAGCCTTGAAATTTATTGCTAGAAGCAGGTTTCAAGCCAGCAGAGCTAGCCAGGGCAGACCCCACCAACACTGCTCTGCACAGGCTGGCACTAAGTACCCACATCCCATCTGCAGGAAGCATTAAGGGGCCATTTTCCACCTTTGATCAGCATTTGCATTCCACTCACCAGGAACTGGCTGGCAGTAGCATGCTGAACTATCCTGGGGATCCAGAATTTATTAATATATTTAAATACAGACATCAAATTGCAGCATTTTGATTTCTACACTGGGCAAGACACTGAGTGCCACTTGGCTTGACAGCCCAAAGGTGAAAGGCTCCTGTATCCCATCCCCAACCATGAGTCCACTAAGATGAATCTCTTCCAGTTTTACACGTAGCTTGGCAAAGGAAGAGCAGCGCACCTGAATTACTGGACCAAACAGGAATGAACTGAAAGGCAAGAGGGCAAAGTGCTGCAGATGAGTCTGGAGGATATCAGGAAAGCATTTCCCTCAAGGCAATGCAGGAGATTGATTCATAAAGTCACAGAGCAGCATAAGCCAGACAGGAGACAGCTGAAACACATTACAAACTGGGTGAGGGAGAGGGAGAAAGCTGTCAATAAAATCAAACAGTATGGCAAAGGGAGGAGGCAGGAGGATGGAGGCTGGCAGGGCAGTTAGTGCTGGTGTTTTCCTCGTGCTGCCTATCAATGACCTTGAGACTGATGCCATTATCTAACAATGCCAAACTGTAGGAGGCACAGAACAAATTAATTACAAATGGGAGATTAGGCTTACAGTCTGATAAGCAGCACATGGAGTTCAATGAAGAGAAGTTTTAATGAGATTAAGTGACAAAGCCATCACTTAGAAGGAAGCATTAAACAGACTGCAGACAAGGAGACGGAACTGAAGGCAAAGGCAGTAAACTATTAAAAGCATGTGTGTTATTAAAAAGCAGAGTAAAGAAGGCCTGCACCTCTCAAAGAGGAACGGGGATGACAGTGGGGGTGTGGGCACAGCCACAGGGACTCCTCCCCTGAATGTGTCACACACACTGGCTGTTCTGGTCTTGGGGAGAAGCGATGGAGCAGAGCAAGGGAAGCCCAGCAGCCATTTGGGATCAGCACAAGGAGGAAAGCATTGGCTAGCTTGTTAGAATTACAGCCAGGAACAGCCTAAGGGATGGCCCAGATGGTTACAGGGGTCACTGCAGTTCCTGCAAGGATGGCAGTGGGTTGGGACTTGATGGACAAGACTGTAGGCCTGGCCTGCTTCCAGAGAGAGTGCAGCAAGATGTCAGGTGTTAGCAGCCAAGGAAAGAAACAGGTCAGCAGCTAATACTTCAGGCCAAGAAGAACATATCTTAAATAATAGTAGCTACTGCAAATGATGAATAATTAAAACAGACCATTTGGTCCTCCAGCCCTTACGTACTTCTACTCCTCTAACGTTCAGCACAAGAAGCATTTTTAGTACATGGCAGGAGATATCATCTGCTGACACAGGCTGGCTGCACTTCATCTCCCACCAGAGCTATTGTGTCCTAAGTGAAAAGGATAACAGGCAACATCAAAGCCAGGGCTGACCTCAGTCAGCACAGAATGGTGTCATTTCCTGGTTTCGTGACTTAAACAATCCTTAGACCAAAATTTATTCTGTGGACTCTCCTAGGAGAGGATCTTACTGCACACGTCCATCTTGGCCAACACAAGATCCTGACAGTGGATCCAGACACTACAACTGGAATAAGATCTGAAAACAATAATCAGCACAGAGCTTTCTTTTTCCTTATGAAGCCAGGGCAAGATTTGTGTGTGTTAGGAATGGTGTCTAGCACTATAGCCTTTCAAAGTCACCTGCTATTCTGACTTCACTTGCAATGCAGATTAACCAAACATAGATCCCTGGGTGCTCTCCAATACACAATTCCAGCAAATATTTACATCCTCTCTCTTCCTATATTGGCTTGACAAAATGATAGACCCACACACACACACACATATATATATATATGTGTGTGTGTGTGTCTGATCCAGATCTGTTAACTCCACTCTTGCCCACAGGGCAAATTAAAACCTGCATGTGAATAACTCCTGACTTGCAGCAGAAAATCTCAGTTGCTGGAATTTCCAAATAAGAACAACAGGAGTGAAGCCAAGCACACTGAATATTTTCTTCAGGAGTACCTGTGAGAGCTCAGCTATATGTAGCAGAGCCATTTGCATGGTGATTGAGGTGAGATTTCTAAGTCTTAACAGCCAGAGAAGCACCAGGGAAAAATTCTGCTCCTCAAGCAGGGCTCACATTTCTACATAGCCAGGCTTCTGAGCTCACGATTATCACACTGATCTTTTCTGCTTCCCCATACAGCATCAGGTATGGGTCAGATAGTTTCTGCTCATCCCGGACACTCCTCTTAGTTGCTGCTGCTGCGAGTTGTAGGGCAATAAACAGGAAGGATGAACGCCAGGTTAGATGGGGCCCTGGAACCTCATCTAGAGCTCGATCTGTTGGCTAGCAACCCTATCCACAGCACGGGGATAAGAAGTGAAGGATCCCTGAGGTCTCTCCCAACCTAAGCCATTCTGTGATGCTAAGAGATTTCATCTGCAGATGAAGCAGAGATACTGCAAAATTCATGGCTGATTTTTAACCAGGACAGGAAGAGCAAAAAACAACTCTTTCAAACAGGACAAAGGGAGATGGCACATTCTTTGGAGAGATGTAGCTGACAGCATGCATGGTAAAAGAAAGTAATGACAGTACTTTCTACTAGGATACAAGTACTATGTGCAATAGAAGATGATTTAGCAGAGGGTTGTTAGAGATAGGGTACTATGGTTAGGCTGCGGTTGGACTTGATGATCCTTGAGGTCCCTTCCAACCTGAGTAATTCTGTGATTCTATGACAAAGAAAAAAAATTAGCTCACCCTTTCTGATGACCAGTGACAACTCAAGAGGAGGACAACCTCTACCCAGAGCAACACTCCTCCCTTGGCTGCTAACCCTTAAATGAGAGTGAGGAGGGGTGGATCCAGACTCCACACCTGATAACTCAGGTGCACTGCTTGCACCTGAGCTCCCTGGGTTAGCTATGTGTTCTCACCTGGCGCTTGACCATTGGTTCAGGTTGTGACCTGGTAATTCTGTTGCACAGGAATTAACCTTTCAGGCCTTGTGGCTCTACCTGCTGTATTGCAGTTGTCCCAACAGTGCCCCTGGCCTTGGACAGCTGTGGTCCCAGACAGCTGTGTGCTGATTATTCCCTACTCATTGCTACTCCCTTCAAAGAAAAGGTATCCCTGGAAGAAAAGGTCACAAATTGAGCTAACAAAGGCCCACAGGCATCACCACAGTCACACCAGAACTCATGGCCAACATGATCACTCTCCCTTACAAAGGGCAGACAGCAACCCAGCACTTGGAGTTGGGATTCCAGACCAGATTCTCCATGCAACCTGTGACACTCGGGTATTTGGTTGACATGTCATCTGACATTTTCTCTCCAGCACCTTCATTTATTTCCCCTTGCAGTGTTAGTTTGACCAGCCAGCTTTATGAATAATTCAGCACCACTAAGCACAAAGCTGCTCTTTAGCTTTTTTCTTCTTTTATGCTTCATTCCAGCATAATCTCCCCTTCGCTGCTTCTGGAGGAGCAAAATCTACAAGTAGAAAGCACATTGCCACAGCTATATAGACATACATCTTTATACATGGAAATTATCCATTTGATAGAAATGGAGTGCTACTCAAAACTCTTCTTATCTTGTTACTCCTGCTCATTGCCACTTGGAATGATGGGGACACCTACTAATTTCTTACAGACATCTAGCAGGTATAAGGGTCAACAACCTGGCTATAGAGATGGCCTTGCAAACCAGGACTCTGAAATAAAGTGGGGTCATTTCCCAGTCCTGTGGTATATTCTTGGTGTTGCTGCACTGAAATCAATTCATCTCACTCAACGAATCCATTAACAACATAATAAATTAGTCAACCACAGTCCCTTTTTAAACAGCTTTTCCAGGCAAAGAGGCTTTAAGATGAGTGTGCACGTATTTCAGCAGCCATCTGTAAAAGGAGGATGTTATCATCTCCTTTCTTGCTTTGTCTGGAAATCTGTTTCACTGCCCCTCACTGCCAATCTGCAGCACTAAGAAAAGCAGTGTTCTAAATACGGCCAAAACCTGTAGGCATGCTGCTCCTAATAGTGCTATTGCTGGGACTGAGCCATCTTTCCTTCCCCAAAATTGTAGCAAGTAGGGCCCTTTCCCTGAGAGGAGCAAGGGCTGTTTCTCTGGAACGCTGAACATTATTGCCCACGCAATTCTGACCTAATTTGTATGAGCAATTACTGTGTCTGGGAGCACCAGGCAGCACAGTCAGCACATAACATCCAGCTGCAATAACTGCCTGTACAAATAAAGTGTATAGGTGACTGCTTGTTTCAGAAAACACAATTGCTACTATAGCTTTTATTAAATCTTATTCTTTACAGCTCCCTGGCTGGAGAAAACCTTGTTCTTTTGTGTGAGGTTACACACGGGTGTGCTCTTTCAGCAGCAGCAAAGCTCCAGTGCAGGAATCTGAAACAAGCAGTTGAATGCATCCATTTCTCTTTGGAAGTGACTTCCATATCCTGGAAAAGCTTCTGCACTTAACCTAAGCAGTGAGCATAGCTGCTCTTGTTTCAGTGGTACATTAGCTGACAAAGTAATCTTCAGAAATGGTGGCTATTAATCTCTGCTGACTTTTCTATGAGCTCTCATGCCCTGCTCCCTTCCGGCTGCCCAGACGCAGGCTGTGTTTGGTGGATGCTATCAGCATTTCATCAGGACATATGCAATAACTCCCCCTGCATCTGTAAGGAGTGGTCTCTATCCCCCAGAATAACAGAAAACACTGTCTGTGCAATGCCTGCCTCTGACGACAGCACTGCAGTGAGTGTGGCTGCTCAGAAATGAGCTGCTGTGAAAACAGTGCCTCTGGGACTGCCAGACTCTAGATTTTGATCTCACACTGCTGTGGATCCCAAGTAACACCATGTGAGGCAGAGGTTTATAGCAGCCAGGCTGTGGGTGCTATCAGACCTCGGAAACCTGCAGCTGTTCTTTTCCTTCAATTCTGCAACCTCATTGCACCTGCTAGTCAAAAGATAAGAAGCGATTTCAAATTATTCCTTACTGCTCATTTATATGAAATGTATAGCTCCAGCACTGTCTACATCCAGACAGATGATGCAGCAAAACCAAGAGCTGTTTCCCTGACAAATTATTCTTTAGGATCCAGTTTGGGAGGGGACAATCTTTACTGACATTCCTACTTTATCTGGTGATCCGGATGACCTAATGCAAAATCCACACTGCAGGTTAAATGTATTGTCTTGAAAGCCTTCTTCCTCTAAGACATGCTTTTTGCAAAGGTAATACTGCATATCTGTATCCCTTTTGCTCTTCTCAAGTTACCCAAGCTCTAAGGACTCCTGAGGTCACCTCTCAGCAGTTTGCACTCACGTGAACTGAGTTGTGGATTATGCCCATATGACCTGTGAAACAGCTTGCACTTCCTTTCCAGAGATTGTAGGGAAATACAGAAAAGCATCACAGAATCACAGAATAGCTCCAATTGGGAGGGACCTCAAGAGATCACTGATGCCATGTAAAATAACAAGGCAGCAGATAGGAAATAAATGACAGTCTTTGTTGTCATTGTCAGAGCTGATTTAAGCAATGTTAGCATCACCAGGTGTCCCCACCACAGGCAGGCCTGCCTCTGTCAGACCTGCGGTCAGCCAGCTTACTGCCATCCAAAGTGACCTGTTCTCATGTAGCATTATATTTTCCCATCATTATTTCTATTCCTCACACGCAAATGAAGTGCTATGAAAGCAAAACACCAAAATGATGTCTCATCGCTACAGTTCCCATGTAACCACCGAGCTGCTGAGAGATGGAAGGAAAAGAGAGGAAAGCTGGGATGCATCTCTGCAAAGAACAGTGCATTCCTGAGTTGGTTAAAAGATGAGAGCTAGGAAAAAAATCACTGCAATAATAAACAAAATAATAAAACAAAACAAAGTGGTAATCAAGATGAGGTTAATAGTCAAAATAACAGAAAAGCCAGATCCTGTTTGTCCGGGGGACAAATCAAACCTTTTGAACCGTTGGATCACTGCATATCTCCTATGTAGTCCTAACTCACATGACCACAACAGCTTCCCAAGGAACAGCAGTTGATTCAGTTCACTTTTTCAGTTGATATCGTTATCGCACCCCAACCAGAAATGTACTCTCAGAAGCTAAGGAAAAACAGCAGTAAAATCAATAACCAGCCCCAGCTTTTCTTCTCAGCAAAGGAGAGCTCCTGTCACGCACACCCTTTCCAGAACTTTGGTACAGTCAAATGCTTTAATTTTAACCTCATGCTATCTGCCAGCTGAATAACAACAGCTGGGGAAATCCTTACTCTGCCTAATATCTGAAGAATTACAGGATTAAGCCCAAAACAAGCAAAACGTTGCTGTACCAAAGCATCTGGGGAACTGCCACTGTGATCAGATCCTCAATGTTACAGTCACAACAAACAAGCAACTTGGCCTTAAAAACATCACCTTACCTAAAAGCTGAGTCACTGTTGATTCCAAGAGACACAGAAAGGGGCATCATGTCAAGATTTGAGCTTACAATATTTGCTTCAGCTGTGATCCACTCTGCAATGGAGGCTTGCTCACAGGAATGGAAAATCACTTGTGAGCAGGGTCACTGTCTCCTTGCAGCCTTTCCCAGGAGCAGGACTGAGCCATCCTTGGGTGCTTTGCTTGGCATGGTGTGGACATGGACTTGGATAAGGACACAGGCAGAGCAAGCCATGAACTTGTGCAGCCCAGCCTGCAGAGAAAGAGGTCTACGCTTGTTGAATATCTTTACTCTTTGGATCTGTCCTCAGTGGGTTCCTGTTTGTATACGGATACCTAGCAACAATCTGCTCTTGGCTGAGATATTGCCATGCATGTCTTTGATATAGAAACACTTCATACAACCATCAGGCACCTGTGCACAGTCATACAAGTAGCTCTTATTAATATTATTTTACTCATCAGGAGGTAATCTCATAATTTTGCCCTGGCAGAAACATTTCTAAACAGCATCCTGTGCCATACCTACTGGAGAGCTCTGTTTGAGCACTTTGTCTTTCAGTGACTCTTTAAAGGCAGTCTTAAAGAGAAGCTTTATGAAAACAGAAAGATGAGGTCTACAAATTTTTATAGCTCTGTATTTAGCTCACAGACGGACAGTGGAGTGGATGGCAGTCCCAAGAGAAGATGTATGATCTGCCTATATTAAACTGCATCTAATTTTAAAAGCATCTCTGAGCATCCAGCCACTGTGTTTAAGCTTTGAGACTCATGCATTATAAGTTTGGCCCTACCCAACATACAGGGAGCACAGCCAAAAGTCGGGGGAGAGAACAGATGCCAGAGAGGCAATGGCTTAAAATGCTCAAGATATAGATGGCATAGGTTGAGACCTGAAGGATATGAGATTTACTGAGATATCCCTAAGGTCATGCTGCAGTGTAGGTGCCTTGAGCTGAGAGCGAGAGGACATTGTTGCCCTTGGTGGTTACTGATCCCAGGTACTGCTCAAGCAAACCATCATTACAGGAGAGTAGAGAAACTCCTCCGTTCTTTGCTTGGCTCGGACTCTTTCCAGGGATCAGCCATCTCCTTTAAGTGACTGCTCCTCCCTTAGGAGAACCTGCTACACTGCCACCAAAGCAGGACTCCAAGGAGAGCCCAGAGCCAGTGTCTCACCATCTATGAACTCTCCTTGTCCTGTCTGAATGGGGTACACAAGTCCCATAAACACTCAAGGGTACACAGAGCTAAACTCACTCCTTTTCCTGAAAAAACAAAAACAAAAACAAAAACAAAAAACCAGGACTGAGAGGAGTGGAAGAGAAATCATGAACAAGAGAAACCTGTTTGTGGCTGTTTTTAACATAACTGTGGACAGCTAAGCTGCAAAGGCAAGAAACAGTAAAGCATCAGAACAGAGAGACAAGATCAGGCTGCAAGATGCCTAAAGAGCATTCTCTGCTCACGTCCTGAGTTTTAAATTCACCCCTGATCTCACATCAGGCCAGCCAGGTACATGTATGGAAGGAGAAAACTGGCCTGGGCAGCAGACTGACTGCTTGTGCCCCACATGCAGCCCTAGCACGGTGTTTAGCAATGCACATGTCATTTCTTCCTTGACGAACTTCTGTACTTAGCTGTTTCACCGACCTGTAACTGAGACTGTACACAGCAGAGTAAGTGGAGATTTGTGAACCAAGTGGGCTGTGGGGCCAGACAGCCCATGAGAAGAAAGAAAAACAGGCCGCTCTATTCATGGGAAGAAATGCAGATTAGAAAAAGCTGCAAGTCATGTCCATAGGGCTTCCTTCATTCAATTCTGCTTGTGGTTCTTGGGGTGCAGTATGACCTGAAGTCCCAAAACCCACTGGAAAAATGTCAGCCCCCCTCAAGACACCCACAGTGTGTTCCTCAAGCAAGCATTCAACAGTCTGAGCAGGAAGTCATTCAAGTTCTCCATTTCTTACAAATGCTCCAAGATTAATGCTCCTTTTCCACTGGACTTCTCCAGCCCTTCCACAAATTCCTGCATAATTGTTTCCATGCAGAAAATTAAGAGACTCAAATGAGTCCAAGCTGGGAAGGATGGATTGGCACAAACCACAATAGAAGTCTGAAGGGACATTTCCAAGCAAACTGGAAAAGATAACTCTTGCAAACATGGACCTCAATGTTAGGCTGTTGGAGTGGGACCTACAAGCCCAGCCCTAGCCTGTGGAACAGGCATGCAACCCATTATCAGTGTAGGGATGGCCTTCACCCTCTTTAGTTTGCTTCCACAGGATCTAACTTTTGGCAAAAAAGGGCCAAGAGAAGAACAAAATGGCTCCCATGGCTAAAAACGTGACTAGAGAGATCAAACCGAAGAAGTTGGAATTGTTTAGCCTGAAGTGAAGAAGGATGAAGAAGGAAAGACAACTGTTTTCAGCAGATGCCTGGGAGCAGGCGGAGGATCTGCCAACAGAGTCCTCTCCAAATGAGCCGCAAGCATCTGCCAGGAGCTCCAACGCTGATCTGGGCTGAGGGCCAGATGGGCCTCAGTGAAGCCCCTATATGAAGCCGTGTGCCATGGTATCTCCCCTCTATCCCACCCTGCAGCATGCTCAGAGCTCCTGGATCCCAGGCAGTCTCCCAGGACCAACCTAGATTCATAGCTCTGAGCTAATCCGAAATATCTGCCTTTGCCCAGAAGGGCTGATAGACAAGGCCCTGAGCAACGTGACCAAGCTGCTTCAAGCAAGAGATTGGAGTACAGACCTCCACGGTGCCCTTCCCACCTAAATTATTTTATGTAGGAAGCAAAAACAAACAGGTTCACCAATGTAACCCAAGATTTTGAGGCAAAGCCAGACCTGGATTCATGCCTTCACCTCTCCAGGTGGTTTTACATGTGAAAATGCTCTGGCTCGAGGCAGGACACCCCTCTTTCCATACCTTTTCCAAGTGGGGACTTTCCAAAGGATGCAAAGCTATCAGAGTCCCATACAAAGCAAACTGAAACAGGCAAAACAGATGGGCTGGAGTGTGGAGGCACTTACAGCAGATGGCACTACAATATTAAACTAACATTACCGTATGCTTAAGCTGCGGCCTGGATTGCTGCTGATTGCAGAGCCAGCCTAGTGAAGCACGCGCATGAGAAACCAGCCTTGTATTACTAAATCACCCAACCAAGCATCCCCTTCCCATAGGAAAGTGCCTCATCAGCAACTCTCTCAACAGCAGAGATGTGCTAACACAATGCAGACTACGTTCTGATGAACAAAAACCACTCACAATAACTTGAGGACTCTTGCAGATCTCTGCTGGGAAACAATCTCTTGAAAAACTGCAAAACCAGCATCTCTGCAGCAAGAAGCAGAGGTGGACACAGAGATTAAGGCGAAAAAAAAACCATGTGGCTTTGTGTGTGTCCACAGTCTGACAGCTCTGGACAACACAGGATGGCACGAGAGGTCACCCCTGTAGGTGACTAACCAGATTAACATTACAGTGGTCCTTCAAAAGGCAGAGAAATCAGGATGCGTTACAGTAGGGTGGCATCAGCCGTAGTGCAGAAGAGAGCATTTTAGATGCTGGATTTTATCAGACTCTGTTTCTTGGCTGGGCGCCTTGATTGGAGCCTGGGTCTGACTAAGCTGTGCCATCTAGTGTGTGGGCCACAGCATGACTGCAGCCCCAGGCTGGAGTTCCCCTTTTCCTGCACTGAACTGCCATAAAATGAAAAAGGAAAATAAACGTAGAGCATACACACTCCTTGCTCTGGCTACTGGATAACGCAAATACATCTGATCTTCCTTCTCTGTGTTTGAATATTTATAACAAAAATGAAATGGAGCTGGCAACCTCCTCCCCACAGAACTACATCCAGAAGGGCTCCAAATCCTGATGGAATGGGCTGTGTCCAGCAGTGCAACATTTCTGACTGTGCAAAAAAGCAAGTGAGTCTGACTAGCAGCTAACAGCATGGGGATAGCTCTGCTATTGCAACCTGTGATACTCAGCTCCAGTAAAAAGGAGGTAGGAAGTCACTGCCCATTTTTGTTATTGCCACTGGATGGCAACAGACGTTAAGCAGAGACGTTGAGTTATCACTGCGCAAACCTCACATCCATTTGCTGCTCTCTGCCTCG
>PPHD01010298.1:0-19764 GCA_002909625.1 Bambusicola thoracicus
AAAGTGTTTTGTTACACTGCAAGATCAAAATGTAGAATATTGTTTGGATATAAACTAAGAAAAAGGTAATCGGTCTAGAATTGGTTTTGGTGGAGGTTTCTGATGTTTAATTTTCTTTCTTTCTTCCAGAAAACAGTGACTTTAAAAAAAAAACAACACAATTTGTAACAACCATTTTCTCATGTATTATGGGCAAAGATGACACTAGGCATCAGGAAAGTGGGCAACAACCTACAACGGAGAACTGCCAAGTATGGCAAAAATCATTTGGAGAGGGGAGTCCATGCCAGAGAAGGCAAGTTACCACCACCTTTAAGGTTGTATCAGATGCACAGGGCAGTAGTCATTTGAAGGAAAGGCATACAGGACAACCCCTGGTATGGTAGCAACAATTGCTGTCTGGCTTCCCTTTATTTGTTCTGATTACACCAAAGAATTCAAAAGACCACTGAAGGGAAGGGGATGGGCAGAGATGGAAAACAGGCCCATAGATTATTTTTCAATCAAAACCTGCATTTGCAGTTTTATAAAGTGAGTAAAGACTGAAAACCTCTTCCTCATAGCATTAACTTTATGTATTTCTACATAAAGCCATCTAATTCACAGAAAGCAAAAATGTGCTGGTAATTCCATTTCAGCCTCAGATCTACTGACGAAATGAGCAAAAAAAGACCTCTAACTAATTTTCCCTCTCAATGTGTTTTATTTCTTTTTGCTACGCTTACAGTTAAGCATTAAAACAACTTGGAAGAGAAAATACTTACCATTTCTCAGCTAACTCCTTTTTGAGTTTTCCTGTTATTGGGTATTATCAGTAACACAGACAAGCAGTAATTTTGATTCAAAGTTTAAGCAGTGATCTCTTGGAATAATTCCCTGATTTTTCATTAAGTCACAAGAAAGAACATCTTGCCTTATAAAGGAATCTTTGGATAAAAGTAAATAGTTGATCTTCACTGTTTTGTTTTGTTTTTTTTTTGTTTTGTTTTTTTTTTTGCCAGAATAGGCTGCTCTGCTCACACAGGATACCTCAGAAGCCACAGTGATTGCTTTTTACATATTTAGGATAACGCAACGCAGTAATGAGGAAGTAAGCAATATGTTATCATGGAATCACAGAATGGCTTGGGTTGAAAGAGACCTTAAAGATCTACCAACTTGCCCCAGGGCCCATCCAACCTGGCCTTGAACACCTCCAGGGATGGGGCATCCACAGCTTCTCTGGGCAGCTGTGTCAGAGCCTCACTGCCCTCTGAGTAAACTATTTCCTCACAATATCTGAACTAAATCTACACTCTTTTAAAGTCGTTATCCCTTGTCTTATCGTATGATAGGTTTCACAGATTGAGAAATCAACCCAAAACTACAAAAGATGCTCATAAAGCAACTGCAAAGGTAAATAATTCATAAGTTACATAAAATAAGAAGAGACCTGGCATAAAGAAATTACCAGTATGATAATACCTTAATTTCTATTGTTTGCATGAGTGCTTCTGCAGCAAGTAATTACAGAACTGCTCTTCAGATTTAAAGCAGCAACCCAGGAGCCAACAGTGGAGAAAAATTAGATGTGGATCTGAGCCACAGCACTTTTTATCCAAACCCTCATGTGAACTTTGGCAGAACTCGGGATGCTTCAGGTTCAGGGGATTTCTTTATGGCTCATCTTTCTGTCTTTACCTGTGCGTGTGTGAAATTGGGAAACATAAGAATTTTGTACCTTTTATTTATGTATTTATTTTAAACAAAGGCAGCCATTAAGCTATTAAAGGGTATTAAACATGGACAGAAAAAATGCAGCAGACAGACAAAAATACCAAACTAACCTTTGAGCTGTGTTTGCTGTTGTTTTTTTTTTTTTTAATGATCATCTCACTATGCTCTAGGAACAACACGATCGTTTCCTCACTCAGTTACCAAGGCCATACTGTCACTAAAGCCATTATCAAAGCAGCACCCAGAACTGTTAAGCATTTTACAAATAAAGGGAAGCAAAATTATTCCCTTGTTCAAGTACGCAGTTCTTTCACCACACACACAAGAAAGAAGTCCAGTAAAGAAGAGCTCTGTAATTACATCCACCATATTTCAAAAATCAAAAGCCAGGGATGTTTCTGATTTTTTTTTCCAAAAGTCATGGGATAGTCACATTAAAAAAAAACAAACAAAAAAAAAACTACTTCATTAAAAATATCCTGTTCAATTTTCAGCTGCCAGCTTCTTAACTCTGAGACTACCAGGCCTATTTCTTAAACTGGGTGACTCTCAATAAGTCTCTGTTGAAAACTGGTTTACAACAAAAATTTTTATTGCCATTCCCTTTGGGCAGAAGAACAACCCTAATGCTTGTCCACTCTCATTTGATTACTCCTCTTTCTTAATACCACCGTTCATAATTCTAAACACTTGTTCCACTGGCCTATTTTCTCCTTATAAACACGAAACAAGTTCTACTTTGCATACCTAAAAACTTTGAACAAGTACCTTGTATTTGCATAGACTCCTCTCTCGGACAAGGATTTTTAACAGGGAATAGAAAACCCATGCTATTTTGGATACCTAGAGTCTCTTGTGATATCATGTGAGATGTACTGCACATGGTTACTTTGGAGCCAAAGGTCAGGAAATGCGTTCATCAGGTATGATTTATTCCTTTCTTCAGAAAACACTCAAATTCCACACTTTATTAAAATGATGTGGAACTACAATAGTAGCTCATGCAGAGCTTGTCAAAAATAGAGAGATCAATGAGGTCAAGTGAGTGCTTCCTAATCCCCCCTAGGTGGCAATGCTTCCAGATGAGGGACGGGGTACTACAGAATCAAAGATAAAATTAGATGCAGAGTATTAAAAATAAGTAATTTTTTAAAAATAAAATTACGTGTAGAATATTCTCAGAGCCCTGATGAAGAGTAAGCTTTTCTTCCACGTTTTACAACCCAGCACAAAGATCCACTTTTGTTTTCCAAGACAACCATGGACTACAGACAGCATTATTCAACAGAACCCCTCTTATGGGACAGGGTATGAAAATCATAGAAGTCCTTTTCCAGTAAGCCTCCATTTTCCTGGGGTCAATCTGCAAAAGTTGAACTGAAATTTTTTCTGACTCAACTGTACCAAACTAAAAATGTTTTTGTTTTTTTTTCTTATCTCTGGCAAGAGCAAAACAGACGCTTCCAATATCCTTCTCCAAGTCACTTCCATGTTGAGATACCGTGGCCATAAGGCAGAAGATCTCTTGCACTACCACAAGACAGAGGCTCGCATGCTTACAACCAGCTTACTTTGTGTTAACTCAACAATAACTCAAACCACTGACAACTACCTGTGTGTCCAGATACACTGCTAGCAGTGGGCAGGAACCCCTTATGGTCTCACTAAGATGAAGATTCTTCTCTCTCTTACCCTTGTTCTTCTTGAATATTGAGCAAGCATCCATATCTGGAATGACTGCAGTGTACGCTGGGGCGGAGGGGATTCAGTTCAAGTACAAGATGACTGTTAAAGTGATCTTTACATTCTGAACTACAGACACTAAGAACATGAGCAGCTTAAGTTACGCCAGGAGAAAAGTAAATTCCCTGACAGAGGAAGGGCATAAATTACTATGGAAAAATGTGAAGTAACTGCCCGCTGCTCCAGTTCACTGTTTTTGCCAGAAACATCACCTAATGGAAGCTGGACAAAGGGGAAAGGATAACTGATAGAATAAATCTTCTATATCACATCCCCTACCCAGGAAAATAGTCACTGTAAAAGTCATCTGTATACTTGCATCACCATGCTAATGGATTAAAACCTATTCTCTTTCTAAGCAATCTCACATCTTTAGTACATCACCTCTTTTACCCTCACTGGCATCCATGAGATACTGCATACTTGATTCATTGTAAAGAGGGCTAGAGTGTTTATAGGGTCAATTGTCTCCCTCGTACAAAATCTAGTCCTTTCAGAGGTCTACAGCTTGAACAGCAAAGGTAGTAAGAGTATGACAACTTTAAATGCGTAGTTCTGTGCTAGGAGGGGGTAGCCTGTTTTCAGTCTCAGGTGATTTCTCCACAAATCACCACCCATTTTGATGTGCCACCGCAGGGCATAGCTGAGGCCAAATAGGCAACGTAGAGCACAACAGAAACTGTGTTTAGACTGTATGGGAGTTTTGTACAAAAATACATGTCCCTTCCAGTATTGTACTGGTAGAGCAAGTTGTTGCCTTAATAAAGTCCTTTCCTACACCAAGTGAAGCAGTTTCAGCAATTTGTAATTAATCTAATAGTCAATGCAACTTTTATGCACAGACAGATTTTGCCAATATAAATGCAGAAAGTTAGCATTCATGCCAAAAAATGTGAAATTCTTACAATCCAGCCAAATCAAGATAATTTCTTGCCAAGCAGCTGAAATGGAAATGCAGCAGTGCAGAGAGACCTCCCTGACAAGTTTTCACACCCTTTCCACTTCTATGCATGGAGATCCCACAGCTGTTAGGAAAAAACACCAACTTTCAAAACCAGATTAGTGAAAGTGAGTTCTCACTCATCATTGTCTAAACTTTAAGAAGGGAGCAACAGTGTGTTCGGTTCAAATGTAAGAACTCACAGATGCTTGGAGACAGACAGAATGGGGAAAAGTTTTGTTTGTTTGTTTTTAAAGGTGAACATATGCCCAAGTTCCCAACAGAAAGGCCTTAAGGAGCTCTAACTACACAGGCTGATTAGCACAGCCACCGCGGTGATTTTTCCCTCCCTCCATCAATGATTCTGTACGCCATACCAGTGCAGGCTGTTCCTGCACTAGTGCACAGCAGGCAGCACCCAGCCAGGACAAGGAGCCTTCCAGCATGCCTTCTGGAAGCCATTAGTTCCCCCCCCCATCCCCCCCCTCCCTCACATCTCCCTTGCAGGTGCGTCAACATGAAAAAAGCCACTCAGGCCCCCAGGACTTTGTGGTCCAATGTAGTCGGTGCATTTGTATGGCAGTACCATTCTTTGCCCTGCCTGTCCCACGCACAGACAGCTGGAAGCAACTCTGACCCCCGTGACACAATTCAAAGCCTCCTCTGTTTGGCTTTTTGATTCCTGATTGACACATTCACTGCCAGGCGGAGATAAATGCTGCTGAGAGGACAATGTTCATCTGCTCCGACTATTCTTGTGAAGGACTTTTTCAGAATAATAAACAAAAAACATCGGTGCGCTTAAGTGTCTGAATAGAGCTGGAGATAGACAGAGAGCAACCGGAGTGCTTTACAGAGGCTGGCAAGTCGATTGAAGAGTTAATTGTCTGGGTGTACAATGAGTTTATTCTAACTGCAAACAAAGAGCTCTCTCTTCCTGCTCCTGGTCCTTCAAAAGAAAACGTGTCAAAAAGGCCCGGAGCAGCACTCTGTGTTAACAGCGCTGCTCTGCTCTCTGGGATTCCGTGCCTTTCAAATTGTAGAATCCCAAGATTCAGATAGTATCTCTGTAAAATCTCGTGTTCTTATTTACTGCCTGACTTCTCAAGCTACTTCTATAGTAATTAGCCAAAATAAACCCAACCTCTTATTCTTTACAGCTTTCAGCAATCAGCTCCCTTTGAAAAATAAAGGCACAGCAAAAAAAGTACCATTCAGATGTACCACTAGGGACACCTTCCCCAGAATGAGATCCAGTTTTATATTATTTCAATTGCCTCCTTTAATAGGCCTCCATTTAAACAAAGCAAGTTGCCCTAAGTGTCTCATGCTTGGGAAGATGCAGAACCCCAGTCCACATCTGGACTTGCATTTCAGAGCTTGCACTATAATAGGTCAAACCAACACAATGTCCAAACACACCCCCTGCCTCTGGGAAAGTTCAGATCCAGATTCAGATTTGAACTTTGCAGGTTGAACCAAGCCCTATGGTAATTACCACTTAAATACCTGACTCATATAAGTTATGCAAACCTTTCTGGTGAGGAAAAAAAATATCTTTCTAATATTGCTGTACAGAGAACAATGTAGAAATGAAAACTAAGCCATCATACCTTACTATTTTGATGACAGAGCTTTTACAGATTTTAGTGCCAATGCTCAGAAAGACATAAATGTTGTTCTAGGAACAAGCAACATCCATAAAAGCTCAGATAATCAAGCTTTCTGGTGATGTTAAGTTTGCTTCAGTACTTGTGGAAAGTTGTTCTTTTAACCAGTTACAGAAACGTAGCATTCCAAAACATGTTTTTCCTCAGGTATATGGGCATGCTACCAAGAAAAAGACAAAGCAAGAACTTGAAAATAATTAAAGCTAGTATTCAGAGTACTTATCTAATTCAAACTGGAGTCTCACACCGTGCTCTCCCCTTTCCCAAGAAAAAGGTTTCAACTATAATGCTATTAACTTGGCAGTAAAGCAAGGAGCTTCAAGTTTGTGCCATCTCCATTTTATTCTGACTTGTCAGTAATAAATGAACTTTGAAGCCAGAGAAATAAGATTTCTCGTTTTCTCCAACTCTGCACCTAACTTCTACTTTGCAGCAGACAATTTTAGAATATAAAACTTTGCATCATGCAAGCTGTGAGCCCATCCTCACCAGTCATCTGAGCACAGTTAAAGAATGCTAGTTTTATTACCTGTTGAGGAATGGGACATGAAGCCCCAGCTCAGTTTCCAGGCTCTGCTTCTGTCATCTGGGAAGTTTTCAGATATGACTGCAGACTGCCTGTTGTAGCAGACTGAGGTTTCGCAGCTTCTAGCAACATTCTGAACAGATAAAGGTAAGAGAACCTGCAACCACCACCAAGCATGGCTGTTTTTCTTATATGGCAGCACTAATTTCAGTGGTGTAAGCTCAAGTACAACATTTCAGAAAGCTATCACAATACCTTCAAATCAAAAGAAGTCATGAAGGCTACAGAAAGAGGCTCTCTAAGGAAGCAACGAATAGTTTTCATTCTGCTATGCACCCACCTGTCCTTCGAAAGTCTAAAGTCATCCCCCTGCTGATACCCATATCTAAGGAAAAATGGAGGAACTGCTAAAAGATCCAAGGGGATAGCTTATGGAACTGGTCATAACGCACAGTGTTAAAAAATGTCCGTTACCAAAAATCACAATTACCTGAAGAGTCATAGACTGTTTCCTAACGGACAATGACAGCTGGCAGTGAGGATCGACTGATGGCCTTCACTGATCAGCTGGCATAAGAAAGCCTTTCTGTGGCAAATGCAATACACAGCCATAAATCCAGCAGTTCCCTTCCTCCTCTCCCACTTCCCCAGTGGAATATTTTTCCCTGGAGAAAAAGATCAAGGTAATGAGGAGGAGAGAAAGAAAAGGACTAACCTCAGGGAGATAAATGATTGAAAGTAAAGAAAACTGCTGTAATAAGCAGTGAACTAGTCCTTGCATCGATGTAACAATAGTTTAACCCAGGCACACATCCATGTAGGTTATGACAAAATCATGTGGGACAGCTCATGTCCATCTGCAAAGGGGACTTTAGGCATTCTTGTCCCAAAAAGGAGCACTGTCCATAGTAACAAAGGGAGAAAAGGAATTAAGCCAGAAAGAGACAGCATGGTACATGCCCAGTCCAGGCAGTCCTGGAACTAAACTTCTCAAGGACAGTGGAGGCAGAACGCAGAAAAAAGAGAAGAGCGGTATTATAAGGGCTGGGCAAATAATCCCCCTTCAGCAAGAGTTGGAAGTGCACTTTATGTTATGAATGTGCTTTTCTTCCCAGAGCAGAAACACCTCCATAATACCAGCATTACTTAAGTGGCAAAAACAAGGAATCAGCAACAGACAGCTTTCTCTGAATACACACACAAATGAGATTGAAGAAGTGGAAGACGAGGAAGAGTCTTTTTTGTAGCTTCCCATTTGGTGGAAGCATACAATTTCATCTCAGTCTGTAAGTACCAGTAGTATGATAGATACTGCAGGATTTTAAACCACAGTTTCTCATGTTTGAATTGTTTTCCATTTGGATCGTTCTGCCTTGAGAACATCTGAAATAAAACAGGGAATATAAAATTTCTGCACAAACAATTATTTCACTCTAGAATACCATGTCTCATAACAATATTTTAGCACTTGACATTGCCCCAAACTTGGACAGAAGTATGCAGAAAGCTCTACAGCAGTGTTAGCAGCTGCCTGAGCACAGTTAGACAAAAGCAGCAACCACCATACGATTTTTGTTTAGTCTCTGATTTAATTCTTCCAAAATATATCACACATCTACTTTGAGGACCCTCAGCTTTGATGTGAAATAGCCTCTATTCACTCTCCCCCCGGCCCCCAACCCCAAACCTATCCCCTTGGCTACCTCTCCCAAACGGCTGCTTAGAGTCCACAACCAAATCCCTCCTTGTTGCTCCCAGACTCTGTAAGAGGACAGATAGTTGCAGTTGTGGAAAAGGGAGCAAGGGTCTAAAAAGCAGGCAAGGATATTGCGATTTTGATCTTAGACTTCTTCACTGAAAGAGGAAAGAAGTAATGATCGCTGTAAAAGCTTCTTATGAGTAATTATCAGATTCCTCACTTCGGGAATGTTTTAGTAGTTACCTGAAATATATGGTGGCCTGGGGCAAGGGGCACGAAGAGTGTGATTAGAATCTCAGTTTCTCTTTGCTCTTTCCACAACATCACACACACACTCCCTTTTCTCCTCTCCTTCCAGTGCTAGTCTCTTCAAGACAAAGGCTCCATAAATTCCCCTACATCTTCAAGGAACATAGCCTACAAGTGGGGGATGGAGACGGCAGCAAATTTCCCAGATCAATGGCCATTTGAAATTCAGACATATGGTTGAAGCCCTACAGCTGCATGTGTTAATTACCACACGTGTCCCCTGTAAAGCAGTCTGTTAAACACAAAAAGAAAACAGAAGAGAAAAAAGCCGTTCCAAGGGATTAAGTAAATAGTCTAAATTTTTGACCCTGCTCCCCCAGACACATGGCCATGTATAAGAACACAAGCTCCCTTCCTTTCTCGCCCGACACCTGCATGCTGAGGAAGCACAAGACCCCTTGCATCTCTAGCCATGTGCACTGAACCTATCACAAAGTGTACGTTCACCCTTCCAGCTCCCCCTCTCCCTCCCTCCCGAGCCTCTTCTCTCGCCAGCCCCTCTCCCTTTCTCCTTTAGAGGACTAATTCCTGGCTGACAACCAGACCAGTCTTGGGCTTACAATACGCCTTTTCATTTCCTCACTGCAAAGAGAATGGATACCTCGCTGCCACGCATGTATTGCATATGCGCAAATGAGGGAAAGCAAGAAAAAACTTATATTTTTCACCATTTCTTTTTGCAGTTTTGCTTTTATCTAAGATCATTCAAATAGAATGCAGATGTTTAAGTAAGCGAGTAGAACTCTACTCTCTGACTACGGTGCCCCAGCTAGCTCATCCCAGGATCTGCATTTAGTCTGAAGGAGTTTTTATATTTCATTATGAAAATGAAGGAATTGTTCTTCTACATGAGAGAAGGTATGGGGAAGAATGCAGAGAGGCAGATGAGCAGAGTAACTGAATTGTGCCAATAACGCATGGTTCACCAGAAATGAAATAGTTAGGGCAACAAGTGGCATCTTATTCTCAAACTTGAAATATTTGTATTTTAAGAGAAGGAAGATCATTCCACAAAGTTACAAGCACAAGACCGAGCTTAAGAACCATCAACTAAAGGTGTTTTTGTGAGTAGCTGAACAGTCACGATGAAATCTGTCAAGTCCATATACTTGAGAATTGCTTTGCTGCAACACCTAAAGGTCTCATCAAAATCTGAGCACACTAACATTTAATAAAAGACATGGATGTAGCCCAAAGAAACTCAGTCTGCTACTAAAACTCCTCCCATCCCTTCCTTTTATCAAAGTATTTTTCAATATATCTCCCTTGCTGTCAGTTTAAAACAAAATCCCAGATAGTACATGTAGAGAAACTATTATTCCAGCTATGCTTTTATTCCCAGGGGTACCATCTCAGGAACTTGAACAAAGACTATGGTTGCCTATCCAGCCTCCCCATCCCTTATTTACAAGCACATGTGCTTTGCCTCTATTCAAGTTTCCCTGTAACAATTTTGTAGCTTATCTCCCGTATAGAGAAACATTCATAGAGCTCATTGGATAGACAACCTGAAAAGAAAGCACTTCCAGTCACACTCAATTGAACCACTGTACCCAAAACTTGAAATACGTTTCCTGTTGCATTACTCTGATTTATGGAAAAAAAGTAATGTGTCAATGTTTAGATGTCTAGATTCTTCCACGGGATGCAAATACTCAGACTAAGTAGGGTCACATTAGGCTGGTACAAGAAGAAAGCTTCTAGCTTCATTTATCTGCAGATTCATCAGTTTCTCCAGTTTATCCTCAGGTTTGTTTTTAAGAACCAATAACTGCAGAAGACAGGAAGTCTAGCACTATTAATTTCAAAGTTATAATGATGCTGTTTTAAAGGATCTAGAAAAATATATAGCATAGCACTACAGCATTTTGGCATGTTGATCCAGACACTTAAAGAGCTTATGAAGAATTTATTTTTTTAACAACTCTTTAAAAAAAAGAAAAGGTGTCGAGACCACATAGCTACAAAGTACTTAAACAACAAAAACAGCCCACAGTCCCTACAACTACTCCTTTTCTCTGCAAGCCGTAATTGGTCAGACACCAGGAATCTCTGTATAGCACATAAACAGTTAATAATACCTTAACAGATGTTGCTTAATCAATTGTTAGCCTGCTTATTAGATCTACTCACCAGGCTGCTCAATACCATGACTTAATCATTTAAAAACCTTTACAGCTGTCCTTAAGACATTACAGACATGAGTAGTCTGTAGATTGCTATAATAACACTTGTAAACTACAATTTTATTAAGTCATATTATATAGACTAACCTACAGATTAGAACCGTTGCTTTATAGATGAAAGCAGAATTCTTGCATTATATCAAACAAAATATATGTTTTTAAAAAAATTTGCCTTCTGCTCAAACTTGCCAATGAAATTTTCTCCAGCCTCAAATTTGATGCATATGTTCTGAGGCCTCAGAAAATGTCTTGATAAAAAAAAAAACTAAACAATTTCAGACACATCAGTAATGTGGGCACCCAAATGGATTGTTTTTAAATTCTACTGTTTGTGTAACAATTTGGAAGTTGAATATTTCTTCCAGTTCTTAATGTTTCAAAAATCTGTTTCATTAATGAGATAAAATACTGCTTAGAACATTGGTTTGTTCTGGAAAATTGATCCACTCTGGGTGGTGGTGTGGAATTCCATGCTTCTTTCCTCAAAACAATGGATCAGGATTCTCAGGTAAAAGCTGGGCTCTCTCTATCTTACAAAATCAGTACTTCTGGCAAATTACAATCTGCTACACCTGTGAAATCCACTCGCTTACTACAGTTAGATTTAACTGGCATTTAATAAGCAAATGTGCATATTGTGTACAATACAGGGACAGTGATAAGTACTAAACTGAATTCTTAACACCTGCGAACAGACAAACCTACCAATTAAAAGTAATGATACTTACAGAACTATTTTTTATAATGCAGAAACAAACTTCAATTCTCACCCTAAGTTTGCTTGGAAATACCAATACAAGCTAATCACCACCTTGTATGCTACGGATTCCATCCACAGAATTGTTCATCTATGATTCACCAAGGCCTTTGCAGGCCCTTCGCAGCATTACTGTTGCACTCATTCCTCCTGGTTCTTCCTCAGCCACCAGAGTTCTCACCCAGGTTCCTGAAAAGCAGCACACATTCCTGTTTCTTCCTAATCCCTGGTTCAATTTTAACAAGGTAGACGAGAAACTACTTCTATGTCTACGGGTCAGCTGCTATCACTGCATGGTGGGACGAATCAAGCTTTTGCACTTACAGAGAGCTTGAAGCATTCACACAGCACAGTGCACAGCAAATCTGATGCTTTCAGGAAGCAGATGGCTTACACATGCATATCTATACTATATGGAAACACACTGTGCAATTTGTGCATGTAGGTGTATGCCCTACCCAGAAAAGAAAGAAGTATGTCAATCATTGCTTAGGAATGCTTCAGAAACAAACAGTTCAGAGAACATGGTTTTCATGAGAATTCTCCCTCATCCATGCTTAAAAATTAGGATCTTATTTATTTTAAGATAAATAACACAAGGGATCCAGAATTGTCTGAGTAGCACTGTCGACTTAGCACCTGCCAATGCTCTGCAAGAAATTGATAACATAGTGACCACCAGTTAGAACCATCACCTTTCACTGCCCTAGTAAACTTGTATTTCCTTCATCTCGCTGATAGAGGCGATTCTGTACTTCTGTCTTTCCCAGAGCTACCAGAAGCCGATAATGACATCACAAATCATCTTCTCACTACTTACCAGATCAGAGAGGTGGGAATAACGGAGTACTTGAAACCTGGTTTGTATAACAGTACAGCTCTGATCCAGGTTTGATCGGTACCTCACTGAATCCAGAAAAAAATGAGAAAATAGAGTCTCAAGTCTCAAGTCTGGGTCACGTTTTACCTCAGTGGCCTTGTCTACCAAGTGGGATGTTTTTGTCAAGATATCATCTGTCTGCTCGTACTTCTGAAACATACTAATCCTTGGAGAGAGACAGCACTCCCCTCCAGCGAGCAGGCAGCAGATGAATTGGTGCCAGCTGCACCTGACTTCCTACCAACAGTAGATAAAGCTTCAAGGTCTCCAGGTACAAATGATTCCATTTATTTACATTAACATAAGCCATCTTCTGCTCAGGTTTGCCTGAGGAGAGCATTCACCCTTTACTGCTCAGTCTAATTACTGATGCCGACTAATAGCTCATTACTGATTCAAATTGCTACTACTAGCTGCACAAGTAGTCCATTAGCATTTTCTGGAAGTTAAAACCCTTGGAAATCAGTAGGAAGAGAACCACAGAGTGGGCCCACTTACCCACAGCTGCAGCTGAGGTTCTCCCTGCAACTGAGCCTGCTTCTGTGGAAGGAGGAATCCAATTCTGCATTTTTAATTGACGGGAATTTTAAGTTGTACATCTTAGGTTCCTCAAATTGCTTCAGTGTTTTCTTGTAGAAACACACACTGTCTGCAAACCGATTGGGCAAAGTTTTCACAACTCCAAATGTGAGTCAAAGCACTGAATTCAATGCCCGCATGTGAGACAGTAAGCGTAACACTTCTCAAGCCAGATTTTCCCTCCTGTGGGGCCCATCAGAGCTCACATTCCACAAACATCACCACACCTGCCGCAGGCTCAGGGAATAGCAGATGCTATTGTCAGCTTTGGCAGTAGGGAAATAAAGCTAGTCAAAACTAGCCTGGAACTTCATACACTGCAAGAAACTTCATGAAAGAAAAAGAGAGTTCATACTACTCCAGACTCTTCATAATGACAGACACTGATATTTCAGCCAGACTATATTTACCTGTACTTGATTCATCTTTTAATCCCTGATTATAGAACCACACTTCCTTTCCCATTTCCTTCATTCAGTTGTTATAAAACATTATCAAGATCTCTCACACAGCATTTAGCATAGTTACAATCACTAACAAACACCTATTCTCACCTAAATGTTCATTTCACTTATTTCTCCACTATTTCAACCCTTTCTCCACTATTAATTTACTCAGTTTCCAGTTTTAAGCAGAAAGACTGCATGGGTTTATGGAAATAAAAAATTACAGGGCTGCTTTTTTTTTACATCCCTCCACCTCCTGATCAGCCTGCTTTTTACAGCCTGCTTGGTTACTGAAAGGCACTGCTCTTGGTTGCAATATGCCAAGTCTGCATCGCTGAGTTCTAAAGGCTCAACATTCCACAAATAAAGAAAATAAATTTTTGTATTTGCTTGTTTTGTTTCAAACGTGTGGCACAACTTCCCTTTGGCTGAAAAGAAACAAGCTGCATTCTTCAGGCAGTGAAGAAATCCAGTTATGTTGGCTCCCAGTATGCCTTTCACTGCATCTTAATATTTTAAGAAGTTCCCAGTGGGAGAGAGGAGAGGAGATCCAGCACTCTAGGGGACAGTGTGCATCTTCCAAATCTCTCAGGCTTTCAAACTAAGCAGCAGCTGGAGTGAATTAGTGCAAGAAGCTCCTTATAAGAAAGGCCGCAAGCAGAAACAAGTAACAGACAACAGTCGGCAGGTTCTGGATGTCCTAATTCTACCCAAGAAAAACTGCACTATCTGACAAAAATCCCAGGCACTTTTTCCACCTGCCTGAAGGAACAGCATGTGTCAGACTGGATGGGCTTCCTCATCTCCTAGGTATGGAAATTCCTCCCTCTTTTTCACTTCAGGATTGCTCAGTCTACCTTGAGAGAGAACAGACCACTTCAGAAGGGTTTAGAGTACCTTAACTTGGTACCCAAAGTCATTTGCTCAGTGACTCACCACTCTCTCACAGCACAGAGACCAGGACAGGGACCCACTTCCACCAGGAGGCTGGCTGTGAGAGCAGAGCCAGCAGAAAGGGTTGCTTGGCAGCTGGAGGGTCAGGATACCAGGGCGCACAGTGCTGGGCACTGCTGGACCAAGCACCGCTTGAGAGACAGCGCTACTCCATTACTACCTATCTCGCCAAGGGCACGAACTAAGTATTTGGAAAACATCTCCCTTGGTACAGAACAGCAAAGCGCACCATGCAAGGAAGTAAAGAAGCAGAGAGTTCTAGCCTACTCGAAAGGGCAGTGAATGACAGGGGAAGGACAAAGACCTTATCAAGCTTCAGTTCATCTCTCTGATGAACTGTAACTTGGGAGAAACATTTGGCACTGAGCACTAGGCCTCAGAGATGAAAGGGACAAGAGGTCATAGAGGGTCAGACCAGTGCTGCCACAACACCACAGCTGAAGCCAGTAAACAATTTCCCTTTTTTTTTTTTTTTCCAAACAAGAAGCAAACAGAATCCCAAATGGAATGAATTTGATCAAATAGATAATGCCAGCTGTTTTGGAAGAGCTGTTGGTCTTTGGAAGTCTGCTGGCACAGACACAGGCAATACAGAATAGGCAAAATCAACTTAACAAGGTACATCTTAGCAAGAATGCTACACAGCAGATCTATCCCAGCACTACTTTAAGAATAGGAATTGAATAATAGAAGGTTCAAGTGATCTTGCATCAGAAAAAAGCCCTATAATTTACACCAGGTAAGTTTGAGCGCCTCTTTCACTGTTGTCCCCCTCCCCTACTCGTTGCCAGCCCTTCTCTCCCACCCAACTCTCCCCCAAAAAACCCTGCCGCATCATCCTGAGTGCAAAATGACACTCTCTTATCAAGTGCAGACCTTTCATTTTGTTTGTTTCAGAGTTACAGATACTAACAACTTGCTGGGCATTTTTTCCACAGATGCAGAAAGATTCTGTCTCTATTTCCAAGGAAATGGTCATGCTAAACATTGCAAGTGTGCATGGAAATATTCTTAACACCAGTCTGCAAATTGCTTCTTCAAAACACAGCACAGGAATGTACTGCTCAATGTCCTGGGAACTCCACGTGTGCTCAGTGTAAACATTAGCTTGCTGTCAGCTAGCTTTTTCGGAACTGCCCACCAAGGACACACACATCCTTCGGTACTATCAGCCACATTGCAGCATTCTTGCTGCGGCCTTGCTTCTTTGCACTCATCCTCCTGGCTCACTCAAGCCAGGGTGGACCAAGGCTTGGATAAGAGGGACAAACCTTATTTATAACACTTTCCAGCAAACTGAATTCAGCACAGGAGGAATGATGGTAAATGCCTGAACTGCAAGCCCTGGAGAGCCTGGGCTTCCATGCTACCATATAAGAACATGTCACCACTTCCCCAGGCCCAGCTCTTCTCTGCCTTCCAACAACAGAGCATTTCACAGACGTGAAACAAATCAATACTCGCTATTTTAAAGTTTTAAGTTTGGTGCCAACTTGATTTGATTTAAATTACCTTACAGGGCAAATTGCATGGGTAACTGGTATTACATCATACAGCAAAAGCAGCAATGAAAACATGGACAACTAGAGCATGGGATTTAAAAATACAACAGATGTTTTGCCAGCACTGTTGCCTGTTCTCTGAAAAAAGTTCCCAAGAACCACTTCTGGACCTACATGTGAAGCCAATGACCATAAAGCCATTTCATTTTATCAGTAATGAAACAGATTGTGAATAGGAAGGACATTATTTCACATCTTCTCCTGCCTCCATCATACCTATTGACCTCTAGAAACTAAGCCAAAGCATTTCAAGAAAGAGAGGTATTACTGATAGCCAGCCCCTTTCCCCTTCCAACATTATTTTCTTTCTCCTACATGACAGCTAACACAACAGTAAAGTCCCCCCTTTCATTTGTCACCTAGTAGCCTAAGCGTACCCACCTGCACTGTTTCCCAGGCAGAGCAGCCTCCATTCGAATAACTATTTTGCCCTAAAGCCTTGAAAGGCACCAACAGCATTCAAAGTTTATTAGCTTCATATTTAACATTCCTGTATGAATAGGACAAAGGAAATCACCCCTGAGAGTCTTAGCTATTCCTTTTTCCTCCTGAGAGAGCCCATTCTGTGACAGGTTTGATCCAGAGACCATGAACCGGAGGTGCAGAGAGGAGTCTGCTGTGCTTCCAAAAGCTAATTCAAATGAGAGTGGCCTAAACACATGTTTCTAACACGTGCCTCTACAGTACAGATATTATCTCTGATCCAGTTTCGCCAGACTCCTCCTCATTCTCTCCTCTTTGTATTCTTGCAAAGGGAAGTCTTCTCAGGAAGACACTGAATACTCAGCTAGAATGGATGGTTATAGCCATGTTGACTAGCCACCAGTCTTTAAA
The DNA here is from genome assembly GCA_002909625.1 of Bambusicola thoracicus. Classification (NCBI taxonomy): domain Eukaryota; kingdom Metazoa; phylum Chordata; class Aves; order Galliformes; family Phasianidae; genus Bambusicola; species Bambusicola thoracicus. The sequence continues at coordinate 16,802 of PPHD01010298.1, forward strand.
GAAGCCAGACCTCCAGTGAACAACATGCTTCAGGGAAGCCAGACAGCCTGTTCTTGTTTCAGGTTTCCTTACCACAAATCCCATTTTGGATCACAACAACGTCAGTCAAGAAGTGCTGATGAAAAAGTCAAATTCATTTTTAGATAAGGCATTTTTCACTAGTCAAAAGAGTAGTGCAAACTCAAAAATTTTAAACCAAATTCTTTCAGTTTCTGAAAGCTTTCTCAATTTCAAAAGACCTATACAGACTATTTAATAATTGCTCACAGGGATTTTTTCTAATATGAAGGAGAAAGGCTTATATGGAGGCTTCCAACAGATGAACACATTCAGAACTGGAGAGGATGTAAAGTTTACATGATTGCTTGAAGCATGCTGGCCCAAAGGGAAATGTTTTCCTTTTCTTGACAGCTACTGACTGCATAGGATATTTCTCCATCCACGTGATCACGCTTCGCATTCCTGAAATAGGATGCCACAGGCAGCACGCAGAACAGTCAATTTATGTTACAAATTTTAGATTAATTCCTTACATTTACAGTTCTTTCCTTCTGTACATTCCAGCCAAAAAGTTCAGATGTTTTTCCCTTTGCTCCTGTTTCTTATGAAATTCTATGTCAGCTGCTTCTCATTCTAAAAGGACAAACCAGGACTACTCAAGGTAGAAAGCCTACAAACAACTCCCACTCTAAAATAATGCAAGAGCTACTTGATTTGCTTGTACTTCAGGCTAGACTAGCAATGGTTGTATTAATAGAATGGTAACAATATGTTCAGGTGGCAATTACACAGGCTGTGAGGTTTAATAGATAATTACAGGTTTACAGAGACACATCCTTATCTGAAGTAAGAATGCTTTAGCCTTCAGTTTTAAATTAGTAGTTTTTCTTGCCTCTTTCTTCTCCTTACCTTTTCCTGAACTACCATAAACAACAAATAGACTAGAAAGCAGATATGTTCAAAAACGCATCATTGCTCTGAGCATAACAATTCCTGTTAAGTGACAGTCCCAGTATAGAAATGTTTTTCAAATTAAAATTAGGCACCAAGATAGGCATTTTCCTGCATTTTGAAGTCTCAGGAGTAATTGATTTAGAGTTATCAGTAACAACCCTGCTTCATATATCTAAACAGGAACTACTCCCAGGAAACTGTCTTCATTCTCACCAGTATGAGTGAGATGGCACTCAATACAGTTCTTCTACTGTAAAGGGAAGCTAAAAAGTTGACTCTGAGTGGGGGGTTAAGGAGAAAATGGTTTGAAAAAACAGCATTTGGACATCTAAAGACAAACTTGATTGCTCATCAATGTATACTCTAGTGACCATCCATCCCGTGACTATTTCAGTGAACATAAATTGGAGGACACAGGGAAGGCCTACTAATACGCAAATGAGAGGAGCAGTGACACATCCAGCACCTTGCCAGAAGAGGCAAGGACTGAAGAAAGCAGTGAAAGGAAGGATGGCCAATGCTTAATGCACAGTAGAGTAAGGTTTACAAGAGCAGATGAATTTTAATGTAGGTCTGCTCCAATAGGCCAGAAGGTTTTATGCAGATCAGTTAAAAAAAAACAAAAACCCACAACCAACCCACACACCTTTATAGTAGATGTAAGGTCAGCATCATGACTGCAAGTATATCCCTAATCTCTAGGGATATTACTGAGAAACACTTGTAGCCAACACTAAGGCAAACAAACAAAGGCTATCCCATACCTGCTGTTTCTTTGGGAAGCTCTGCTTTCATTTACCATTTCTCAGCTGATGAGCACAGAGAAAAGTAAACAGTTTTTCATCTATAGAGTAATGCACGAACAGACTATCATCTTATTTCTCCTACTGTAGGGGGAAGTCTACAGGCACGTAAGCCTCTTACACATAGAGCTCTTTAGAAACCCAGGTTCTAAGTTATCCCAACAGACTTGGCTGGAGAACTATTTGCTATTACAAAACAACTTGCTGAAGCACAGGACTCCACTCACCTTTCCTCCCTGAGTTACCCTGGCTTGATGGTTTATCAGTTACAGAACCTACAGTGGGAAAAAAAAAAGGAAAGAAACATTTTTAGATGCTGAAGGGTCACACAGAACATGTAACATTACCTGAAAACAGTCAATTTCTCAATCTAAAAAAGCATCTGTGTTATTGCCAACAGCTTGGTTTACAGTTCAGAGATCCTGTGGCTTCAACCAACTGGGAAGTTTTATGCATTAAGGTTGTGAAATTAGGATGTGGGTAAACAAGAAATCTTTAGTATTTGGATCCAGTGATTTGAAAGAGTTTAACACAGCAGTGCACTAGTAAGAAACCTGGAATAAATCCAAGGACAAGAAGGAAAGATCAATAAGAGTCACTTCTTTGGTTTGCAAACGTCAAGAACAAATCACAAACAGTGGGGAGAGCATGCAGGGAATGCAAGGGGCAGTATTCTAAAGGAAAGGGATTAAGAGAAACAATTTCCAGAAAACTGATTTCAACCAAGCCCTGAACATCCACAGCCATTTGAAAAGAGACACTGGATAAGTTCCAGCATGTACTTGAATAGGACACATCCTGTTTACTTTAATATACAATTAAAATTTCATATAATATATATGATTCTGCACTTGTTTGTACAGTTTTAGTGCTTCACCGTGAATTTTTCACTAAAACTTGAGCAGATAATAAAGGCTTTCTGAACAAATCTATTGCAAAGGCATAAAAATCCACAGCAAGCATTTCTTTTTTTGTCAAACAGTTTTATTCTCAGGAAACTGATTCTTCCATGCATCATTACTGAACAGTTCCAGTGACTACTGTTCCTTCAGGAAACATAGATCTAAAGTTAATTTCAAGGAGGCAGCTCTGACAGCACCAAGAGTCCAGTCAAGACAAGCCCTAAACTTTATTGGTCAGGTACCTGAACTTGCAGACCAGTTCACCACAGGTCTACTGCTGAATTACAGGTAGGAATCAGGTACA
>PPHD01010299.1:0-19763 GCA_002909625.1 Bambusicola thoracicus
AAAAAAAAAAAAACAAAAAAACAAAACTTATAATGCTGCCTTGAAAACAGGATTTGTTCTTTCCTAAAGATCAGCAATAGCTGCCTGCATATGTGACATCTTTTCCAGCGACCCAGAATGCTTCACAAAGTGCCTCACAATGACTCATGCCTCGTCATACTCACACAAAGTGAAAGTTTCTTCTGAAGAAAGTACAGAAACATATATTTAGAATAAGTATACAAACAAATAAAGAATGGCAATTATGCCTCCTGCAGTTTATGCTTCTGATTCATGCGAGAAAGCCAAGAGGAAGCTCACACATCGCCCTTATAATTACCATGGGTTTTACCCAAATACATCGCGTTTTACCTAAGTAGATCAGGCCAAACCCGCCCTGGCCGATCTGGCTGCCCAGCCTCCACGTTTTTCCCTCGGTGTCCTTCAGGATCATGTCTCTCGGGAGAGGAGCAGGCAGCTTGCCCCTGCCGCGCTCCTTGGGCGGCATCGCACCTCGAAGGGACGAAAGGAAAGAAGAAAAGTTGACTTTCCTCCGAAAAAGCGAGATCCCATTGCCGGGGAACGGGCCCAGCGCTTCGAGGCCGCTGGGGAGGCGCCGAGCCCCGTCAGCCGCGGACCCGCCCTCAGCCGGGCCGCTAACGTCCTCCCCGCCGACCCCACCTCCCCCGAGCGCCCGCGGCCTCCCTTCACCGCTACTCACCAACTTCCCGGCAAGGAAGTTCCCGCAGGCCGCGCTCGGGCGGCACACCGCCTTCCAGAGGGAAACCCCGGGGCGGGGACTGGGCGGGCCAACCCCGGCAGGGCCACGCGATCTGCCCGCCCGCTCCTTCTGTTCCTCCTTCCCGCTCTGTGGCCGCGGTTCCCGCCCTGGACTTTCCCCTCAGCGCGCGCCGTGCCGCTCCTGCCTGTATAAAAGTAGTTGATCGCACCGAGTCCTGCGGGGGGGAAAGGAAAGAAAGGTTTCATCTGACCGGGGTTTGGAGCGCAGTATTTACTTTCAAAACTACGGTGACCCCACAGAGTTGTCGCTGCTCAGGTCGGAAGGGACCCCGGAGGTGATCTAATTCCAACCATGGGTTGGTGCCGTCAGCAGACCTGGTGAGGGTGCACTCGATGTTATCTCTGTGCCGTTGCTAAAAGTGTTAAGAGAGTTTGTCTCAAAACAGACCCCTGGCAACGATTCAGGAGAAACTTCCTGAATTCATTACCACAGCAGGCTTGAACATACACCTTTACGTCAAAGGCACAAAAAGTGTCAGTGTCTACAACTTGCAAGAAACAGATTATGGCTGTAAAGCACGTGTCAGCATCAGTGCAGGAGGAGGAAAAAGTAAGGACTTCTATAACAAAATATAGTAAGGACCTTATGGTATAAGGGCTTTTTTCATTGCTAGTAGTATATAGCATGTTTTTGTTTTTAAAAACTTAGTCAGGCTACATATGTAACAACCAAGTGACTCATACAGCAGAAATATAGCATAGGTGGTAGACTTAGATCCCGCACAGCTGTAAAAAAGGTGTCTTACACTACTTAAAAGAAGTTCTAGGTTCACAACCATCGAGGTTTCCATCCAGAGACAGGACTGTGTAAAGTCTTTCCCATCTTTACTGAGTGTTTTACAAGTTGTAAAATTTAACATGGTATGTATAAAGTATATACTCCACGAGTCAGAGAAGAGAGATCCCAGAAACAACAAGTGTTTCTTTTTTCATCAACTCTGCCCTTGTGAGGCCCCATCTGCAGTACTGTGTCCAGGCCTGGGGCCCCCAGCACAAGAAGGATGTGGAGCTGTTAGAGTGGGTGCAGAGGAGGGCCATAAAGATGATCAGAGCACCCTACAAATAGAGCATTGCTGTGTTTTGTGGGAAGGACTAAGAAAACCTCACTTATTATCAGCCAGCAAACCTCCCACAAAACATGAGCTTCGTTAGTCAGGTTAAAGCCTCAATTTCCCCTTCACATTATAGCTTAAAATTAGCAGCTGTGATGGAAGGGGGTATGAATGCCTAAAATACTTATAAATTTGTGTTTTCTCTGGTGTGGGTTTTTTGTGTGTGTGTGTGTGTGTGTTTTTTTTTTATGTGTGTGTTTTGCTTGTTCGTTTGTGTTGATTTTGTTTGTTTGTTTATTTTTGCAGAAACACTGATCATCATGGAAGCTCTTTCCCTTCAAGGTAAGACAGCCAGCATTATTGCAAAGTTCAAGAATCCTTACAGGAGAAAAGTATGTACACTAATAAGAATAAAAATAGACAAATCCTGCCAACACACAACTGAGTATGACCTCAGTTGCATACCTTATGCCGAGACAGAAACAGTTTATTTTCCATGGAGTATTTTTTTGTTTATTTGTTTGGTTTTGGTTTTTGTTTGTTTGTTTTTAGCTAGGTGAAAGGAGAACTATAAGGCTTACTGATCAAGTTACAGTAATGTATTTTGTCTGCATTAAAAGTAAAGGATAGGGGATCATTTCTTTTCCTCTATTAGTGTGTACTGTACAGTAATGTGTACAGTATAAACACTGCAAATAGTATTTATTATACTATTGTTCTAATAAACACTTGTTCTCTAAAGATGTCAGCCTTTGATGCTCAAGACATAGGCACTGAAAATCAAATCATTGTTATTTTACTTATTAATGGCACATTGCTGCAAACAGCTGAGAGCCACAGGCCCTTCTCATGAGGAGTCAACCCTTCATGCGGCTTGGGTGTGCAAACTCTGAGCAGAATTTTACAAGTGGTGCAACAGGCTATTTGCATGTTGGTATTAATGGCTTCAATATCGACAGGCTTTTTTTTTAATTCACATTTCTTGTAATATATATGTTGTATAAGTATAAGCAAATCCTAGACTCTCTGCAGAATCAGTGCAGTTGTTATTATCATTGCTCTCCTGAAAAAGAAATCAGTGGTGCTATGTTGCCTAAGATGGCTCTTCCATAAGGTGACTGCAGCGATCTAGTTATGAACAAATGTCCTTTCAGTTCGTGAAACAAGATTAGTAACTTGTTAAGTAACTAAGTAACTCTTGAATACTTGGTTTCACTAGCTATGTATTCAGATGCATTGCGCTATTAAGTATCTGACTTCTTGAATTTGTAGGTGCCTGAGAGGTACTTTGAAAAGTAGAAGGTACAAACTTGCCTTTTGTCTTAGCTTCAGCTGAAATTGAATTTCTTCAGAGTGTTTGCTAGGATGCTACGTTTTGGTTCTAGGAGAAAAACAAAGTTGATAACACACCGATGTTTACAGATTCTGCTAAGCAGCACCGTACAGAGCCAAGGCCATTTGCAGTGAAGAGCCCAAGGAGCTGGGAGGGAACAGGATTAGGACAGTAGACTTAACCTTGACAAAGGGATATTCCATTTTGTATGACATCAAGTGAAAGGAGCTTTGAAGGGGGTGGAAGTTGATCTGGCTCTCTTCTGCTGCTCAGGGGGCTAGCTGGGAATCAGTCAGAGAGTGGGGAGCAATTCCCTGTGCATCACTTGTTACATACATTCATTTATGTATATTTGTTGTAATTATTATCATTTTCACTACCTTAGTACATATTTTTATCTCAATCCATTCAGAAGTTCTACTTTTTTTCCCCCAGTTATCTCACCCATCCCACTGGGAAGAGGGAATGAGCAAACAGCTGTGTGGTGCTCAAGCACCTGCCTGGCTCAGCCACAAAAAGTTTTATCCTGGTCTTTGTCTCAGAAGCATTGCTCTACTCATAATTCTCTGGACAGAGTAAGTTTTAGAGGTTGACAAAAAGCATTGTGGTGTTAATATGGGTTAAGTTTTAAAAAAGCAGTGAAATTATCAGAGAGCAAGGACTTTCTTCAGATATTTAACAGTATAAAAAGCTTTTTATCCGTGTTTGGAGGCTGTTTATTTATATCTTTGTTTTAAAGTATGCCTATGTTTTAGCATCCAAAATGTTCTATTTGTTTTATTTTTTCTTCTCTTTTCTCATATCTCAACTTTAGTATTAAAAACTTAAATTTTACAGGATCTTGCAGCCTCACATGCACAAATCTTAGGTTTGTTGCATTAGGAGAGCAATTTGTAACTTCTCTCACTGTTGCACTGTGACACTTCTGTGGTACTTAACACTATCATTTTAGTATTTCCACTGTTAATTGTCCCCCTCCAATCCAGATGTCTTTGTTGTTTAAGGTATCCTGCCCAAATTTACAGTAGAGATGTAACATCTCTGTATTAAAACCGTAGAAAAGAAGAAATCCCTTTTCCCAGTTTCTACAGAGAAATCCATGTTTGTGCATCAGTACAGAGTTCTGTGCACCTGTGCTAATTCAGTTGTTATTGTTCTTGCTTCCTGTTTCTTAGAACTTTTAAAGTAATTACTTTCTGCAGTATCAAGGGATCTTCAACATCCAGGGGGCATGTTGCTCAACTCAGTCACTGTCTAGGTGCACTGACTCCCATTTTAAAGACTCTTGACACTATTTTGTGTGACTGGCCCCATGATTGAGATCACATAATTACAATAATTAGGAAGCTCACCTCAGGATATTATCAGAGCACCGCACCCAAAACCTAAGTCCATATGGTTTGAAATAGCTAATGAGTCAGTTAATGTGCTATGTCCAGGAGTAATGGACACTCAATATGGATGGCATGAAGACATAATTTACCAACTTCCTGACTGATTAAGGTTTTCTATTTAGACAATTCTTGTATTCTTTGTCTCGCAATAAGTTCAAAGTATTAAAGCTTTTATGTGTTAAACAGAGCAGAAGAAACAGCTGAGACCTTTAAAAGACAGGCAAGAAATTAGACCTCTCTCTAAAGAAAATGCAGAAAAACAAATGGAGATCTTAAAACATTCAGCTTAAATATAAATCTACAAACAAATTATTTGAAATGCTCACTTAAAATACAGGAGATGTCACATATTGCCGTCGACATTTGCTTTAATGTCAAGTAGCCTAAATGAATGACTGACTGACTCCCACACTGCCCTTTGCCAGGCCAGCAAAGAATGTCCTAGAGGGATTGTTTTGGCCTCTGAACTTATCTACCAGTTCCTATTGCTGTAACTAAAAAGATACGTAGAACATGGGTGCATATCCTACCTCTTTTTGTATGTGAGGGATTTTACTTCTCATGCCTTTAGAAGGAAATTATTTACAAGCATTGAAAAGAAATTGTTTTCACCTACACTTATTTAATTCAAAAATATGCTAAGCGTTAATGTTTATTATTGTTTATTATTGTTGTGGGGGTGGATTGTATTTTCAGCGAGAGCAAAATGTCAAGTGGTTAAAGTAAAGGAGAAATGATTTTCCTTATGGGAGTAATTCTAGTAATCCTAATCCTGGCTCTGCTGCTAACTGATCTTAGAGGAATCATTTCATACCTATCTCACTTTATCCACGTGAAGCAATCCAGTTGGCTTGTTTTAAGAGTTACTATGTACAGATTATTGCTACTGCTGCTATGATGGGAAGCATTTTCCCTACAATATCATGAAATTCATGATGTATTAGAATCAGTTTTCCAGTACGGGCAGCTCAAATACATGTTCTTACTCCTGTTGTTTCCCCTTCAAAAACAAGAGCAGATGAACACACAAAAAGCGCATGAAGCAAGTGATCACAGCCTTTCAAAGAATATAAGTATGTTCTTATCCACTGGCATTCTTGTATATTTTGTCCAAAGCATAAAGACTGGTGCAAACAGCCGAGAAAGGTTGTTTAGTTCCTGTGATCTCTGTTACTTATCCTCAGAAAAGATCTGATGTCTATCTAGAAATAAAAATGAGGAAGTCACAGGAATAGCAGCACTAGGAGCTTGGCAATGCACTTAGGAAGAAAGGTGCATGCACTAATTTAGTCTTTCAGTTTCTGAGCTTTATCTACATAAAGCTGTTTGGGAAAGGGAACTCATCCATCACAGCACCCATTATTCACCTATCAGTGCTACTTTATATATATAAACTTAATTATTATGATGTGATATATTAAATACGACTCATTTTACTGCAAGATTGATTTTTTTTATTATTATTTTTTTCCCCTGACCTAAGAATAAATATCGATCCTCATAATCTGTAAATGTAGTGCAAAGGTCATTATATTAATGGCATATTAATAGAAAATAGCCCTGACCATGCAATATTAATATATTTGCATTGTTATTTCTCAGATCACATCCCAAACGAAGAAGGCAGGGTGCCGATACCTTCTTTCCCAGGAGAAATTAGGAAGCTGTTGCATTTTAATGACTGTTCTGACTGCTTTCAATTTGGTTAAAAAAAAAAATTAAATAGTGGTGAAGTGGCAAATGGACTGTATAATAAATATAATAACATAGCGATGCATCACTTTTCCAACATGCCCAGAATGCTGGAATGGTCAGTCCTTACCTGATAATGCTCTGCCACCCACTGCCACGCAGGCAGTTGCATGCAGAGAGCCACAGTTGGGAAAGGAGATGGATAGGATGATTTGGCAGTTCTGCTCGATAAATGCAGTATTGTCCTCTGCTTTCTGCAATAATTTCCTTCACCCCTGATTTTGAAAGCATTTAGCTTATGCTACTTAGTCTTTGCTGAAAGTATGTGCTACTTATATTTATTCGTGTTTATAGCAACTCTTGTAAACATAGGTCTAGAAATGTTGCTCTAATGGCTGGCTGAACCGGAAAAGAGCTGTTGTTTTTAAATGCTTCCTGCAGAGAAAGTGTGTATGGTTTTATGACAGGGAGGGATAGGAGATCATAGGTTGAAATAACCTTTAAGTAATGCTGCAAAGTTTCCAGAGGTCCTGAGAAAATGGTGCCCACTTAGATAGAGGAGGAACACTTGTATGTCTTTTATAAACACTATTTTTATGAGCAGTCTTTCTGTTTAATGCATGTTTTGAATATTTTGTGTCAGGTGATATAAGTCAAGAGGGAAGATTGCAACTTCTATTCCACAGTTTACAGACCGCAAAGAAAATAAATGTCTAGAATGACATATTACCATACAGCAAATAAGTTAAGAAAGGAGAGAAAGTGATTTGAGCAACTGAAAATTTGGCAGTGTGACTTAAACAGCTTGCAGCTTTGAAGAAGACTTTGTAAGAAAGAATAACAAAGGTTTGTGAGGATAAATGGAAAACAGGAAAAAATGCAGCTACCTTGATATCTTTCTTTGCTAAGATAACAAGTGTGCTAGACCAGAGAAGTATGGTAGACCCAATTCATATGGATTTCTGATTCAATAGGACTTCAGCAAGGCTTTTAGTACAGAACCACGTGGGGAATGATTGATTAACCTGGAGAACGTGCAGAGAAGCACAGAAAGTGTAAAAGGGTAGAGAAATGGGCAAGAAAATGGAGATTGTGGAGATTATGAAAAAATACACTATTGTTTTAATCCTTCACATTTCCTAAGAAGCTCCTTGTGGTCCTTAGTTCAGTGATTCAATTTCCTCAGCAACAGCAACAAAGCGGAAATCTCCTTATACAGTTTACAGGTGAATATAAAGTTGTAAGGCAGTCGAGTCTGGATACAAAAATGCAGAACAAAATGTCCTGACTTTTGCCTAGGTGCAGAGACATTGTTTCTACGGAAGGAAAGCTGTTCTTACAAAACAACTCAAAAAATAGCATATTTTACAAAGAGTGGAGTTTATGAGGCTAAATAAGCTAGACAATCAGCAGATATGACTGGTCTCTAGAGAATATATAGAAACTTCGCATAGAAAAAAGGATGTGAAAGTTTATCAAGAAGATATATAACTATTGCCCTCCCACCTTATTTGACTTAAGCTGAATGAATGCACGCTGGCCATGTTTGTGTAAGCTTTCTAACACCAGACAAACATAGATCTGCATAGTCTTCCTGGCGCCTTTCCTTTCAGGGAAGTAAAGCAGAAGGGCTTTAAGGCAGACTATGATGAAAACAGTATTTTGTCAGAAAACTGGCCCCAGTTTTTAAAGACCAAATCTGGCTTCAGATCTTGGGCTGTTGGCATTTAGATCTAATGTGGAGGACCGGAATTGAACTGAATCACATATAACAGTCTTCAAACTGGAGACTATCCCACAGTATTTGGTCCTTACAACAAACATTCTTCTGGCAAGAGGAAAGAAAGTCAATAATGTAACGCACTGCCTTTCAGCTAGTCTAAAGAGTTGTAGTAGGATTGTAACGGCATCAGGACCAATGTAATGAGAAGATGTTACAAAAGAAGAATGCTCACCCATCGCTAAAGATCTAGGCGCACAGGAAAAACTCCGCAAAGGAAGGATCCCCAACAAGAGCTCCTTCCTCAGTGACAGTCAGCCCTTAAATAAGGTTTGAGAGGGCTAGAACCTGGCTCCACCCACTCCAGTAGCACCGGAAAGTTGTCTTCGCTTGTGCTTCCAGGGCTGACTAGGGCTTTTCTCCATGTGCTCAACTGACAGTTCAGGCTATGACCCAGCAGTTCCCATACAGCATGGTTTACCAGTTTAGAACCTCTGCAGGTCTCTCTACCCTTACCTGTACTTTTACTCTGAAATTTAGAACGTGCATTTGGCAGTCTTCATTGAGAGTTCATCACTACTGTCTTCTACATTTAAGTGTTAAATCATGAGCAGTATCTCTAAAATGATTCAGAGAGAGGGTAATGCTCGTATTTGTGGTGTGGGGTTGTTTTTCGTTGTTGTTGCTTTTTGTTGTTGTTATGGGTTTTTGGGGTTTTGTTTGTTTGTTTGAGGAAAACAGAACTAGATTGATGGTATATTGCATTGGAAGAAGACCTATTCTGCTGAAAGAAGAAGGCTTCTGTAAGAGATAGGTAAGAAAAGAAGTTAGGAAGAAAATTCTTTCCAGAGGTAAACAAAATTTTTTTTTTTTTTTTTTTTTTTTTTTTTTTGTCAGACAATAGGAGTATTGTAGGGTAAGAACAAACAGAAAATCCTTTGCTTGAACAGTAAGCTATAGGGGATTAATTAATTTGATAGGAGCTGTGAGGAGAATAGCAAGGAAATGCTTGTTTTGTACCTTAAGGAATAACATCAGAAATATCATGAAAGATGATTATGAGGCCCAGGGTAATATGAATTATTTTAGGGAAGGCAGGGTTAGGTTTTGAAATCAACATATCCTTCTACTTCTCCATGACGTGAAGGCCTGTTACTCAGGTATACTTTCATCCCATGCACAGGCAAGAAGGCAAGAACTTCTGAGTTCTGAGATAATTTTGTTTTGTCTGACAAGATTTGCTAGAGAAAGGAGTTGAGCACTATTATGTACAGTGATACAATCATGCTTATGCACTAGTCAGGAGTTAAGTAAATTCAGGCAATGGCATTTAAGCACTGTTTCAGTAAGACCCTGTGCTCTGTTTGTCCCAGACATTTTCAGGGGAACATATGGCCAGTTTACTTACTTAATGCTTTTAGGAAGTTGTAACTTTTTAAATTACCCTACTTCTAGAAATTAATAACTACATTAATCTGTATTTTAGGGATTTTGCCAGAAACAGTTCATTTATTTTATTGCGTACGTAACATATTGCATATGGTACTGCTAATTTTCTTTTTGTATGTATGTTTGTATGTATGTCTGCTCTTCGCATATATACTTCTCTGTGTGTAATTATTTTATTGCAGCACATATGATTTGAAAAAGCTGATTGCCTGCTGTGGTATTTATCCTACATAAATTCTACATTAAATGACAAATTTTAGACCCATCAGTCCATCCGTTGAATTCCTATTTGTATTATTACTTCCTAATGAATTCTGTACTACAGCAGGTGTCAAATCATATCTGTTGTTTTGCAATTGAGTATGAATAGAAGATGTATTGCTATTGCAAATGAATCTAATATGAATCTAATGAGCAGTAATGAGCAACTGTTTTGTCATTATTGAGGCAACTGCTGTGATGCTAATAAACTCTCATTTCTGCTCTTTAGAAGAAAGCACTGACCAGGATTTATAACGTGGTCTTAATGTCCCAAAAGCCTGAGGCAAAAGAGAAAAGTGGAACCCCTAAACTGAGCATAATTTAGTCATTTTCTGTGTGGCAGTCCTCCTATTTTCTCTTATTTGACTAAACCTGGTTTAAGTATTTTGAGCTTTCTTACATTTGAAAAGAAAAAGATGAAGAATGAGTGTCTATTAGAGTTAAGAAGATGGACATTCTGCCTTAATTTTCTTTAACGCAAGTACTCCAATTCCATACTCCTACACCTGACAATGCTTTTTTAATAATAAAGGCAACTACGTGCAACTATTTTCAAAACCATCACTTTAATATTAACAGGCCATTAAATCAATATAGTACTATAATATATTTAGGGGAAAATATAACAACTGTCTCTTAACTGAGACTTTTTTTTGTTTTAATCATCAGTGGATTATAGGACTGCTGAGTAAACAAAAGTACCTTTTACACAATAGCAGCAGTAACTTACTACATAACTGATATGTAAATGAGTTCTGACTCCTGTGTGCCTCTGTCTTATCAAAGTATAAATAATACATAGAATGATACATAAAGCTGTATAAAAGGGACAGCTGGGTACACGGTACTTACAAGAAGAGAGAAGGAAAACCAGTCAAAACTGCTTTTCTAACAGCAAAGTACTATACTTTCATCAAAAAAATAATGCTTCTGTGTATATGGTCTTCATGGACTCATCTCTCCATGCAATAAAGCTAGACGCACTGTAGAGATTCATTTCAGTATTTCATTTGGAGGTTTGAACTATTCTGTGTAGGGTACAGCTGTTTGTTTTACTACAGTACACTCCATACATGCTTTAACTGCTGAATGGAGACTATATTGCTGACATTTAAGGTATTATATAGACACTGCAGTGAAACTCTGAATTCGTGAGCGAGCCAGGGAATGGGCATTAGTACAAATTACAGCAGTCATCTCTCAAAGTTGCAAATAGGGTGTCAACGGTTGTACGAAAGCCATAAACTGTTCCTTCCATGCTGTAGCATTAAAAGGACTTCTGGCCTGCTGAGCAGTAGCTTGCAGTAGTTCTCATTTACTGACATTTCACCTTCATCCCAATGCTGAAGAAGGGAAGGGAGTGTGAAGTCAGGTCTGCTGTCTTTCAGTAACTCTGCTTGTGCTGTGTTTTTAACTGGGTAAATCATTATGTCCAGCTTCTCTTCCTATCATCAGTAATTCATAGATTTGTTCAGGATTGAAATAGACAACTTCATTTGAACAGCATCAGTAGCCTAGAGGTCACTCAGACACGTTTTTCTAGATATATTCACATGCAGTATTTTTACCACTATATATTCATGTGGTGGAAGACCTCTCAGACTGACAGTGCATTCCACTGAAATCAATGGAAACTTTGCAATTTACTTCCATTTTAGAAACATAGAGTTGAGAGGACCCATAGGGATTATCAAGTCCAACTCCCAGCTCCACCTAGGATCACCCAAAAATTAGACAGTATGCCTGAGAGCATTGTCCAGATGTTTCCTGAACTGTGGCAAGCTCGGTGCCATGTCCACTGTCCTCAGGATCCTGTTCCAGTGCTCAAGCACCCTCTTGGTGAAGAGCCTTTTCCAGATATCCACCATGACCCTCCCCTGTTGCATCTTTATACCATTCCATCTGGTCCTGTTGCTGTCATCAGAGAGATGAGACCAGTGCCTGCCCCTCTGCTCCCCCTTGTGAGGAAGCCATAGGCCAAGATGAGGTCTTCCCTCAGTCTTCTCTTCTCTGGGTTGAACAAACCTAAGGACATCAGCTGTTCCTCAAATGTCTTCTCCTCTACACACTTCACCATCATCATTAGCCCTCCTTTGGAAACTCTGTAATAGTTTTACATCTTTTTTGTACACTGCACACAGCATTTGAGGTGACACCACAACAGTGCAGTGTAGAGTGGGCCATTCCCTTTCCTTGACCAGCTAACAGTGCTGTGCTTGATGCGCCCGAGGATTTGTTGGCCTTTGTGGCTGCCTGGGCACATTGTAGACCAAGACCCTCACGTTCCTTTCAAGGCTACTCTCCATCATTTCATGCTCCAGTCTGAATAACCAGGGTCACCCCTTCCTAGGTGCAGAATCTGGCACTTGCATTTATTAAACTTCATGTGGTTTGTGATTGCCCAGCTCTCTGAAGTTCTCACCTCTAGTTTAAGGACCTGCCTCCTCATGCATATAAGTTGAAATTTGAAGGTATAAATTAGTATTTCATCAGTTTCATTTCAACTTTCAAGATGGTTTATATTTCACTTTGGTAATATTATTTTTATTTATTTATTTATTTATTTATTTGAAACAATAAAATTGAGGCCAAAATGGACCTCTTGAGGTCATCTGTTTCAATGCTATTATGTAGATCAGGACCAACACTGAAGCTACATCAAATTGCTCCGTGCCAGAACTTCGCTGTCATTTGAAAGCTGTAACAGTTTGTTGTTGAATATCTGGCAATTTTATTGCAATTTACATTTTTTCCTAATGGCTTTCATCTATAGTGATAACAGGCATACGTTACAGTAACATCCATTGGCCTGCGTGAAGACTGGAACTTTCCTATACTAAACATGGTTAAAAATAAAGAAGTGGCTACTCTCTGAAATGTAGCTTCTAATAACAAGATAAAGATGTTTTCTGGTGGTAGAAATAAGCTTTCTTTTGCTTTCTGTATAGCACATTAGTCTGGATTTGTGTCTTGGGCTCATCTGTGGGTTATGTGAATATTAAGAATACATGGGATAAACATTCCCAACCAAATCTCTCACACTGGAACACTTGACATGTTGTCCCTTCAAAACCAACAGACTCTTGCCAGCTACATTCAAAGAAAATGCGCAAATACTTATTCCAGTCTGTACATAGTAGCCTAACAGTGCATACATTTGGTATACATTGATTTGGCGTATGTTAAGATTTACTTAATGTGAATATTATTTACATTTCAGTAGTAGTTCATATAACTTGATATCGAGATAGATACAGCTTCTAAAAATATATTTTAACCTACATCTACAATGTCTGCATTTTAGCATTATTGAGGAAGATGGGCCCAGGGCATTAAAAGCTCTTTGCAGTTATGGTGACCCAGAGACAGCTGATAAATGGACTACAGAATTCTATGCCAGAGGCAATAAGTGTGTTAGGGTCTGTTTCTCTGATGATCTTTTTTTTTTGTGTGTGTGTGTGTGCTTATGAATTTTGCTCACATAGAAAGGTAAAGTAGTTCTTAAATCTAAAGCCACTTCATCATTGAATTGCTTAGTAGTAGAAAGCTTAGCTGAATGTTTCCTTAGATTTTGTCACATACTTAAAGGATCAGTTTCATTTTGCAGCAAGCAACCATTCACTAACTGTTCTTATGCTCTCTGGCCACAATTATAGAAGCTCTGGACAATCCTTTGTTTCCTGTATCTTCTGCAATGCTGAAACAGAAAAGAATTGTTGTATATGTGAGACTACAGATGTCCAAGGGGACTAGACCAATGAGTATCCAAAAGTGAGGATACTTCTGAATTAAAGTCCAAGTGGCAAAAACCTGAATGTTAGATTGGCTGGTGAATGAAGGAAAGTTTGGCAGAAAGGAAATACATAATACTGTGAGAAGCACAGTGGCTAATCACAAGATATTGAGTAGTACACAGAACACAAGAATTTCTTTCTGGCTGAGGTACGAGATCAGGAGAACAAATATTCAAGGCTTTTTCGCCCACTTCACAGCCAACATTTATAAGCAGCCTGTGGTTGATGTGGCTTGGGAAGTATAGAGACTGCTGCTGAAATTTGGGGCAGGTTTGGGAAGCAGTGGTAGTTCAGACCATTTTTGGATTCTTTAATTATGTAGAGAGCTTTCCAGCAGAACTATCAATGGTGCAGACTGTGTCTTTTTGTCTGTAGTGTTTGCCGTGCCCACCTTGACTAGGAAAATTGTACCAAGAGGATCAAAACAACATCATAACAAAGCACTGTAACTGGAATAGCTAGAAATTTGTTGAGATCACTACAGTTTTTCTGTTTCTTTGAGACAAAACTTCCATGCTGCCATGTATAAGTGTCTGTGTCACTACAATGGCCTAAACTCATTGCAGAAATTCATCAGATTTAGGTCTTCTGGAAAATAAGTTGAAATGGGAGAGCATTTGATGAAACCCCTTAAGAGATCATAGAATAATAGAATGGCTTGGGAAGGAAGTGACTCAAGGATCAACAAGTTCTAACCCCTCCTGCTGCCAGCCAACTGCTAGATCAAGCACTGTATCAGGTTGTCCAGGGCCCCATTCAACCTGGCCTTGAACACCTCAAGGGATGGGGCATACACAACCTCTCCAGGCATCTTGTTCCATCAGCTCACTGCCCTCTCGGTGAAAAACCACCCCTAACATCTAATCTAAATCTTCATTCCTTTAGTTTAATACCATTCCTCCTTGTCCTATCACTATCTGTGTAAAAATTTGCAATTTTTCCCCCCTCCTGTTTATAATCTCCCTTTAAATACTGGAAGGCCATAATGAGATCTACCTGGATCCTTTTCATCTCCAGACTGAACAAGCCCAGCTCCTTCAGCCTGTCTTCATAGGAGAGAGGCTCCAGCCCTCAGATAATTTTTGTGGCCCTCCTATGGATACTCTGCAAAAGTGCCACATCTTTTCTATGCTGGGTGTCCCAGTGCTGGACTCAGTACTCCAGATGTAGCCTCACAAGGGCACAGTAGAGGACAGTCAACTCCCTCACACTGCTGGCCACCCCTCTTCTGATTTCGCCCAGGATACCATTGGCCTTCTGGGCTGCAAGAGGACATACATGACTCATATTCAGTTTTTCATCTACCAGGACCCCCAAGTCCTTCTCAGCAGGGCTACTCTTAAGGATTTCTTCTCTCAGTCTGTATACATACCAGGGATTATCCCAACACAAGTGCAAAACATTGCACTTCACTTTTTGAACCTCATTAAGTTCATATGGGCCCACCTTCTGAGTTTACGAAGGTCCGTCTGTATTGCATTCCTTTCTTCTGCCATATCAACTGCACCATCCAGCTTGGAGTCATCAGAAAACTTGCTCCCGTCATCTATGTTACTGATAAAGATGCTAAAGAGTACCAGTCCCAAGATGGACTCATGGGGGACACCACTTGTTACCAGGCTCCACCTGGATGCAGAGCCATTGACCACAATCCTCTGGATGTGACCTTCCAACCAGTTTCTTATCCACCCTTCAAATCCATATCTTTCCAATTTTGAAATAAGAATGTGGAGAGGGATCATGTCAAAGGCCTTGCAGAACTTCAGGTGGATTGCCTTCAGTTTGTCCACTGATGCTGTCACTCCATCATAGAAGGCCACTAGATTGATCAGACAATCACTTGCCGAAATTCAGGGAGTCTTTAGGAAAAGAAAAGCAGAAGAAAAATTACTTCATAGAATCCTAGTCTTCATATGCTACTCTTTTGTCATAAGTAATGAAACAGTTGCTTTACATGACCACTGAAGGGGATGTGGCAACTGTTTTTACTTCTTTATTCTGCTGCCACCTATGACTAAATGACAACAGTAAGTTAACCAAGAGGTCATTAAGTTCTAGTGGTCTGTCTCAGTCTTTACTCTTGCTTTCTCCATGGGGCTGGAGCAGGGAAAAACATTTTCCCTTTCCCCCCCATTACACCACTGCTGGTGTGCACACGGTGAATCAGTACATATTCTATTTGTCCTTTCCATCAAGGTGGATCAGTTCAGCACATCATGGAGTTAATGCTTGGTAGAAGGGTGCTAGAAACTGAAGCTGACATCCTAGGAAAGAGTGGGCACGGAACATTATAGGGAAAGGCTAGTATCTTTCACTATATGACAGTTGTATGCAACGTGGCTTTATGAAGTCATATTGAACTATATTTGCACTTTTATGAAAGCACTGTAAATGCTAGAAGAGCCAACTGGTAGCAGTATCACCATATAAATAACATCCCATTCTGATTGAGAAGAACAGTCTTGCACTTTTTCTCTGTGAAAGAGCTGACCCTCTGCTTAGGGAGTGAAGGGCATCTGAATCCAAATGAGAGACAATATGCATAAAGAAAATAGAGTTACATTCCCTATTCTAATATGTGGCAGAAAATCTATAAAGAAGCTCTTTGTAAATTTGTCACAAGATGTGTGAAAAAGCAATAATGCATCCAAGGTGAATGTTACCCATACAGAAGATGAGTCTACCCTGTAATAATGGTATAGAAGGGCTGAATGTAGTGAGCAACACAGAACGTATGTAAGGGGTACCACAACCCAAAGGTGATTGCCTCTAGGCAATTTTTGCTACCAACTTAAATCCAACAAGTATCTGGGTGTCAAAATCTTTGCAGTGCTTCTAAGCCTCCTTCAAACTCTGGAACCACTGATTTTAAGGAAAATGAGACGAATGGCTTCCCAGTGAATCAATCATATAATGCCTACATGTCACAGGCTATCCTTCCTTGTTCAGGAGAGTAGGATAGCTAGACACCAAGCATGGATGTTTTCAGACATACAGCTACACACAATACATGTTGATGTTACAAATCTATTTTTATCCATGAAAAACAGCCAGACTATTTAAAAAAGTCGTAATAACACAAACCCAACAGCTCCCAGCCAACAGCTGTAAAGTGAAGGATCAAGTCACAGGACTGGTAGAGAAGCAAAACCTGTACCTCAGCTTTCCATAACAAGGATTACTTCAAAATGTCTGTAAACCTTTTCGGCTTACCTTGAGTATAGACTGTGAAATATGAAACATGGAAGAGAGGAAAGATTGCAGGTGTCTTGTGAGATCATTTTCTTTCTTACAGGCTACAAATATAATCTTTCCTTCAAGAGTGTATAGCTATTAGCTCTTCCATTCTACCAAGCTATGACAGGTCACAGGTTTGGTCTTTACTTGGCTGGATTTGGAAATTACATATTAAAATTTTATAGCCTGGGATTATTTGACCAGATGATCACAGTGGCTCTCACAGCCTTCATCTTTCTGAAGTTTCTGCACTTTTCAACTGTATTTTCTATTAGTCAAAGGAGAGTCCACATGATATCTGTGTTCCTGGTTAACACTTCTGCTCCATTAAATGGAAGCTGTTCCTTACCTCTGTATAATTTCTCCTATTCTGAACTTGCAAATAGATGCCATCATCCAGTGACCCAAGTGTGTTAGTGCTAACATATTGGTATACATATTTTCATTGTTCCTGGTTTCATAGCGGTTGTGCTCAGTAGTTCAGTATAATCTTGTAAACCAAACAGAAATCAATTCAGGCAGTTACACTACCCTGCAGAAAGTACCTGTGTCCTAGAATTAGATTAATTAAATTGCTTAATTTTCACAGTGCTTTCTGAGTTTGTGAATTTTCCCTCAAGCTGTCGGTGATCTTGTCATTCTCTCACTCTGATGCACTTTGTTCCTTGGCTCTACAGTACAGTACAGTACAGTTTCAGTGAGACTTTTAAATCTATCTTTTTTTTTTTTCTTTTTTTTTTTAGCTAAATGCAGAAGGGAGTGAAGCTCATTTTTGTTTATTGGGAACCACTTCTTGTATCCAGTTCTGCATTATTACAGGCTCATTTTATGGCACAAGGAAAACTAAGACAATCCCAAACATCCCAGACACACTCTCAGGGCAGTATTCCCCTAAGTTCTGATGCTTTTGTATTTGTCTACTGCAAGACTTTTATATCATTAATGTTCTTATGCAAGCTTGCTGATCGAAATTAGAGTGCATGGTTGGTAACTGCCCAGATCACCTTTTATGTGCTTTGATAATGGCCTCTCTAGAACGCCTTGGGAAGACTGTGCATAAACTCAGTTTCAGTTTGAGTCCATAGCTGAAGTCCATATCTTGGAAGCTGAGTTCATACCTTGCCCTTTTGAAACTCTCCTGCTCCCCTGTTTTCACTCTTCTTCCTTAGTGAGAACTTGCTGTCAGGAAGAGCCTACTGCTTAGTGCAGAGAGCCTTAATGCAGCTGTGTTTGTGATTCCTGATGAGTTTCATGAGGGACTACACTGCAACCCTCGGAGGAATTCGATTTTTCAGTTGATCTCTCTGCTTCTCAGAGCCATGCTGCCCTAGGTGACACTGTGTTGCTGACGCTGAATGTTGCTGTAATGCAAGTGTGAGGCAGGCTGATGAAAAAGTCATTATAATTTTCAGTTAGAAAAGGCAGAACTCAAGCAGGTGTCTAAATGTTAAAAGATGTACATTCTTTTCATCAGCTAGTCTGAGATGTTTTGTGTAGGGCCATTTGGTAAAGTTCAAGGGTAACTTGATTTTGAACTTTTTCTTATAGTAAGAGAAGCATGTGTATCCTGTTAGAAAAACTTGCTGGCATAATACAGCTTTTAAAAAAATATATTTAAGGAAGGAAGAAGGAACATTATGGACTAGGCAGATGCCATTTCTAACAAGAAGTACAAAAGCCATCTCCCTAATAAACCCTGTAGTCAAGGATAAAACAGTTTTATGGGACAATATCACAAACAATAGTTACTCTGTTAAAGACAAAAACTTAGCCTCCGCGTAATGGCTTTCTTTAGTGATAGTTATTTGACTCCTGTCAAACCTGTAGCCTTTGCAGGATCACCTGACATAAGAAAGCACGTTTACTCTGTGTGGCTTTTCTAACAGTAAGTGACATTATGGTGTTTAAGGAAAAACAAGTTACAGTTATCTTTCGTGGCTACATCAATTCACAGGACTTCCTTTCCTGCTAACGGAACCTGGACAAAACAAAATGAAATATGATTCTGTGACTTTTCCTATTTAAGCCTGACGTTGGAGTTGAAGTGGTCATTGGAGAATGCAACTAATTCCAAGTTGAGTTTCTTCAGTACATATGGACACAGAAGCTGATACGGTGTTTCCGCATACATCCAGGTATAACTATTCCTGTTTACCAACGATGGCTAGTATCAAGTTTCAACCACTTTTCAAGTTCTATCACGTACAGTAGATGTTCTGATGCAAACAGCCATGCTGCCTGTCACCTAGATGGCCTGACCACTATCACAGTGCCATTAATAAAGGCATCATTTTTAGAATTTGCTTTTCCTGACTCTGTTGTCACCTCAGGTTCATTTCACTACAAGCATCTTATGTTCTTCTGTACCCAAGTAAATAATGCCCTTGAACATCCAAGCTATGATATAGAAGCACATGCTGCCACAGCAATCATTGCCCCCTGTTGTGATTATGTCTCAGTGGTGGTTTAAAATCTGAATTTGTTGCCACCTGACAGTTGTGGCTCTAAGTTTTCTTGCCACTGGCAGACATAAGCTAATTAAAGGAAAATAAGCTCCATCCATGAAGGATCTTCTCTACACATCCAGAGGCTTACAGGTTGGAGAATGTATCCAATCATGACCACTTGCATTTCCTCTCACTGGAAAACAGATCAGGTGGTAAAAAAGATGAGGCCTTTTGCCAGCTTTGAGTTGAAGAAATTTTTACTGCAGCAAAGCCCATACGTGCAATGAAATCCAGAAGCAGGTGACAAAAAGGTCCAACTATAGTAAGTGGAAAAATGGCATTCCAGATTTGAGGAGACTGTAAAAGAGTACTAGAAGAGAAATAAGAAAAGAGCCTAGCTTTTTATTCTTTCGGACAAGAATGTTGGAGGCTTGTGTTCCTTCAGAGAACTTTGATTTTTAATCGCTGCAATGATTTTTCTTTGGTTTTCCTTAGGGTTTTTTCTCCCAGATGTATTTTTAAGGTATGGTGGACAAACAAAATAATATTATTTGCAGCTTCTCTTTCCAGATTTCCAGTGAAAGCACTGCAATAAATGCACCAC
>PPHD01010300.1:0-18262 GCA_002909625.1 Bambusicola thoracicus
AATAAGGTCTCCCCTGAACCTCCTCTTCTCCAGACTGAACAATCCCAGCTCCTTCAGCTGCTCCTCCTTAATTCAAATTGTATCCCCATGTGAGTTTTCTCCTTCTGTGGCATTGATTCCCCCACTAATAGCCGGCAGAAGCTGCATCACCATCCTCAGAGGGACAGAAGTTATATTTTATTCCAGTTTTGTAGGAGCCTGACCAGTAACTCAAAGCATCCCCTGCTCCAGTGCCCCATAGAGAAGATCAGAAATGCAGACAGTGTCCTCACTATCCAAGATTTAAAACTCTAATCACTGCTTCCGTTCACAGATCTTGACATCAGACTTCTGCTTTTCTTTATGTCCCTCTAGACCACTTTGGGTTCATGTTACTCTTCGATATCTCATTTGAGAAAGGAAATAGAAGTTCATCCCTTAGATTCCAAAAACTCTCATACAGCAGATATCTTCTCTCATTGAACTACCGCTCGTATTAAAAGGATGTTAGTATTAAATTACAACAGTGCTCCTATGGAGGTACGTATGTTTATTTGGGCACCCAAAAGCGTTCCACATGGTTAATGAGATTGCAACCAATGACAAGCTAATTTAAAAGGACTACTGAAAACATCACCTTCACAAATGTTATTTTTTTAATATCTACAGCAATAGCAAAACAGCACAAAATAGCTGGGCACAACTTCCACAGTGAAATGTGTGAAATCTAAGAGGAATAAATGAAGTAATGGCATCTGTCTGTCTAGAAATAGAATCATCCTGAAGTGTACTCTGTGTACAGAAGGAAAACACACGCTTTGGAAAATGAGTCAATATTTTCAGAAAAAGCCACAGATTCTGAGTACGTCGTATTCTAATTACTCAGCTCGGACACATGAATGCTGGGCTGTTCCCTGAGCCCCTTTCCACAGGCGACAAGCTTCGAGTTTCCTGTCAGCACATCTCTCTCCCCCTTTAATTGGCCTCATTTATTATGGGGCTCCAGGTTCTAGACTCCTGAAGTCTCAGGAAACTCCACTTCTCTTTTTTTCCTTTTCTAAGGGAAAGAATGTTTCCTCAAAGAAGCAGATTAAGAGGCTAAGGTCAACAATTTACCTCCTTACAGGAGAAGTGAGAGTTAAAGTTATAAAATATGTTGAAAAAGTAATAGTCATGCTTCATGGTATTTTCAAAGAGGACATTTCTTTTGGATGTAATTCATGTTCATGAAACTGTTTTGAAGATGAAAAGTCCCATGTGTATGCATTACTGCTTCTATTAACAGTAGTCATACATTTGTGTCCGGGCAGAAAGAGAGTAGTAAATGATATTGGCTATGCATTATGGATGGTAGGCTTTACAGTGGTCTGCTTTGATTTGTTTCACAACATTTTGTCATGAAAACTGAATCTCCATTCTGGTAGCAGCACATTCCTGCACCTTGTCTCACATCCTCCCTCACACACTTCCTGCAGGTTCCAGGCCAGGAAGGCATCAGTGTGATAAAACTTATTGGACTCAACAGGCTTCAAACACAAGCTTGAATTAAAGCATATGTATAAGTGTTGATTTAAAACCAGATGGATTTATGCACATTTTTATATTTAGACAAGAGTTTAGGAACCACTGTTAGTTACACCTCTGGCACTGTTTTGTCTTACACCTCATACTGTTAGCTGCAGTAGAAATACCTCTGCGTAATGGGACTCTGCAGAGCCTGAAGATAAGGTGGTAAGCTGTGATAGAAGCTGTGAGTGAAACCTCAATCTTGATAAAGAGTAGATGAATGTTATTGTTTTTTCTGTGTACCATATTATGTGTATTTATATCACTCTAAATGTAGAGTCAGTCAAAACTAAGCACAGCGTCTGGATGCTATTCTGCAGCAAACATTAATGAAACTGTGTTATTTCATAAGGATTGTTGCATTTTCAGTGTCTGATTGGAGCTAGTTTTTGCCCTTGATAAAGGCTGTCAAGTTCTGTAGAACTGTGTAACTGGAAACCAAGAGAACCACTGAAAATTAATACAGTTCAGCTGAAGTGATTCTGAAAAACTTCAGACTGTAATGGACTATGAGAAATTGTTCAACATTCCAAACATCTGGTTAAAAGTAGTCTGCAAATACGCTTAGTATTAGCTTCTGTAGAACTTTGCCTTTAGATGCAGAGCTTGTCTTACTTGTGAAATGATATAACCAATATCTACTAACATTGATAGAATATTGAGAAGAGCGGGATTTTTGGTTCAGCAGAGCAGGGAGTTTTTCGGTGTCTCCCATCCACATGACTGTACAAAGCTGTTAGCCAACGTTCAGGACGGAACTTCATCTAGGACTTTATTCTAACAACTTTTTTGGTCTGCAGGTATGTAAATACTTTTTGTTTTAGTCAAACTTGTTTAACCGAATCACATGGGTTTTTTGCATGTTTGCCTTTCCTGAATGTTCCAGATTATCCACTGGCTCCTGGGACACAACCAGAAATACTGGAACGGAAATATGTCTCCAGTGAGAAATTCATTTCTGAGAGGTGACTCAGAAAGACTCCTGTGCAGATGACAGGGAGTGCAGAGGCTTTTCAGTAGTAATCTAAGTCCCCCGAAATAGAATGGAATAGGTTTTCATGCCGTCATTCTGGAGACAAGAGAGGAGTTAACAAAGAGCTCTAACTTATATTCCTCTTGAAATAGTTCCTGGAAGATTTACATTGTCGCTGATGCAAGGTAAGGCAGAAATTCTCAGTTATGCTCAGAATACAGAAAGGTCAGATTAATCTCAAAATTTGATTTCTTTTCTAATTTTTGACTACATTTCTGTTACTACTCTTCCGTTACGGTATAATTATCTCAAAGCAATTGACAGGGCAGAGCTGCAGATTCATTCACAAATTAATTAATTTCTGAACTGCAAACAGTTAAAATTTGCTTCTAATTTGTCATTGTACTCATAGGTACGTGCATAGATTAAAAACCAAGTAAAGTCATTAAGGTGATGTGGACAGCTGAAATCTATGACTTACAATGGCTTTAGACTTCCATTTTATTGCACAGAGATTGTATCTTTAAAAATCTTTTGTGGTCCACAATTTTCCCATATGAAATGTCTGTCTGAAATTTAAACTACAGTGGATGGATGGATGGATGGATGGATGGATGGATGGATGGATGGACATTCCTACAAATCCTTTTCCCAAAAATGTCAACATGGCATCATGTAAAATAACTGGCATCAGCTGTAAATTCTGTTGTCGATCCTTAAAAACTCTAATCACTGCTTCAGGGTGCTCTTCAATCCGATATCTTTCAGTGACATGGAATAGAGCACCACCACATGTTTTGCATCATCAGAAACTCTAAAAAAAAAACAAAAAAAAAAAAAAAAAAAAAAAAACAGTGAACTGACCACCTGTCCTGGCCAAGCAGAAGTAGAGAGAAAGAAGACCAATTTGTGCACCTTTATCCATCCAGTTGTTGCTAAGAAGTAAAAGACAGTTATCACAGATTTGACCAAGCAAATACAATGCACCTAAAGTGAGTTTTTCCTCTTCCCAAAACTGAGGAATAACATGCTTTCCAATTTATAGGTGACAAGTACTCTCATATTAAGCATTCTTCCAAAAGCAATGATAGAATAGGATCTTCAAACACCAGTTCCAAGTTCTAATCCAAACTAATGCATTTGTTGTGAACTGCATCGTACCACATAATTATAGAGCCATAGGATCAAATAATCGTAGGATCATAGAATGGCTTGGGCTGGAAGAAACCTTAAAGACTACCTATTTCCAAACCCTCTGCTATGAGCAGGGCTGCCACCCATTGGATCAGCCTGCCCAGAGCTCCATCCAGTATGGCCCGAATTCACTTTAATATCCCATTCACAGGCCTTGGTAAGATACATTCTCTTCAAATTCTCTTTGAGTAATCAAGTTCTAGACATAAGTTTTAGCATTTTTTAAGCTCGCTGGCATCAGTTTCCTAATGTAAGGAAAATTCAAGTGTGAAGTGGACTGCCAAATTTATCTAAGGACTTACTGCTGTGGGAATGTTAAACGTGTTAAAGGCCTCAAAGAACCATTTTATATCCTTCAAAAATAAAAATAAAAAGCAAACTAAAAAACTAACTTCTGACTGAATGTCCATTTTTTATCATCACTAATATGAGTAAATGAAAACCCTTCTAACACATTATCCACGTCTGCTGCACTTCCATTCTCACTTATAGTTTTAGAGACCAATTTTGTGAGTGAAGTTCAGGCCCCACGGAGTCAATGACAATCAATTTGTCATTCATTCACTAAGATCAAAGATTCTTCAAATTTTTGCAGATTCAGTGTCTGTTTTCTTACTGTTACTTAGTTGTGCTGACAAATTCATACCTAAGTGTATCAAAGGTATGAGCTTTCTTAAAATAAAATTTCAGATCAAGCTTCTGCAATACATTTTTGATGTCTTATGAACTCTATTGCTATTGATAGAGTATATCCAAGATTCAGAAAAATTGTAAACTTCCTCCCTTCTATAGAAAATACCAAAGATTTTCATTAGAAAATCTATTTTTTGTTTTATCAGATATTTAACCAAACATTCTGTTCGTAGCTTCTGTACTTTAATGGCCTAACTACCGACACCTCCGTAAGATTTACAGCTCTAAGATAGGATCTGGTGTCATTTCTATTTCTCAGAGACACAAAAACTTCCCATTCTAAACTCCTATATTTTTAGTCCATTTGATTTCATTTAATGACTCCATGCCTCATGCTTGGAAAAGAAATCTAGAAAGATACTCAGCTCTGTTTCAGAAGTAATAAAAATGATGAACTGAAGCAGAAACAATGAGCTGTCATACAAGAAGATTATGGTGGAACTGAAAATTGAACTTGGTTCTCTTGGGTTACAGCTAACCACACTAACATCTTATCCTTTATTCCACTCTACCCAAGGCAGCCTCCAGCAAAGTAAAGCAGAAACTTCTCTGAGAGTTTAAAAAGTGTTAGAACTGACAAAATGCTCCTGACGAAAAGCCACCTTGGCAAGATTAAAATCTTACAACAAAAAATCTTCAAGCTGAATGCCTGCCAAAACTCACCTAAATGCAAGTGGTCAAATGAAGGCTCCGGTGCTTTTGCCAAGGACTGTTTACTAGATAAAATCCCAGAGGCAATCAGACATGTAGGTTTCTGGTGATACTGAAATATATTTCATCTGGGTCGCTTTTACTCAGAGGTCATTTTTTTGACATCTGGCTTTACAAATATTGCCTTGTGTCTCTCCTCTTTCTCAAAATAGGGTTGAATGGTTGACTTCCTCCTGGTGTTACGCCAGGATTTGTTTCTGCCATGAGATGAGTTGTTCTGTTCCTAAAAACAGATTTTCCAGTGAAAGTTATTCCAGCTGTCCCTCCACTTTTGAAGTAAGAAAGATGCAGGAGGATCACAGATGGGAGTTACTGACCTGCAACCAGGTTGCCACAACTCCTGCATGCCTTTGCTTAATGATCCTGGAAGAGCACAGCGTTTGGTGGACATCTAAGAGTGCACAAGTAGTTCTTACATGGCTTAGCATTTATCTTTGTAGATCAAACAGCAAACTCATTTGGCTGGCCTTGAAACACAGTCAGGCTAAAATAGAAAAAATTTCAGAAAATTAAAAGGAATAAATGTTTGGATTAGAATGAAAACTATTTCAGTTTAATCTTTACATTCCACTGATGTGGTGCCTCCATAACCTTTCTCCTTTATTTTATTCCCTTAAGGCAAATATCTTTTGTGCATCCTGCTGAGGAGTGTGGCCAGAAATTGTGGAATTCTACAAGAGGAAAAGAGGATACTTCTCCATTAAACAACGGTTCATTTTGACTGCCTCCATACTCCCTTCTTCCACAGGAGCAGGATACTTGGCTGTTCACAACTGTGCATAAGGTTTCCTTGTCCTGTTTTCCTGCTTTATGCCACCTGTGATGGAAGCTAGGATGAAATGACCTGCGTGTTGTGCTGTTTATGTTTCATTTTTACAATAAATGGTACCATAGAGTGTATGCTTTATCTAAAATAACCCAGTGGCTGTGTGACAGAGCAGGAAGCACCACAGAAGGTGAGGTAGAATCTGAGAAAGGGGGGGAAAGGAGGGAAAAAAATGGTGCTTTCCTCAAATACAGCTGTGTTTGTTCATTTGGAGAAAGCTTTTGGTTTGCAGGATGGGCCAAGTAGGAGACTGTGACAACCTGTGACAGGAAAGGAGCGGGGCACAGAAATGGTGCCAACATCAGGGACTGTGGAAAGCAGGAAAGTTTCTAGAGAACTCAGAGAAGCCCCTTCAAAGGAAGGCACTCAAAGTTGCTGGATTGGGAAGAATGAAGTTTATTCTGGGAGAAAATACCTGTCCTGCAAATATGTTAGAAGATTTGCCTTCAAGTATTTCAGTGTTTCCATAAGTTGCCTTCTCAGAGCAGAAGGCTGGGAGCCGTCTGGTGTGTCAGTGTGCTCACTTCAAAGAAAATACTGCCCAGTTCTGCTACAAGGCTCTGTTAATTGGGGTTCTACCACATTCATTTTTCTAAATGGAAAACAAGCTATTTCTGGATTTCCAGCTGTTGCTATATGGCTATATTTACGGAAGGGGTTTTGTTATTTGCACACAGAGATGCACCACAAAATTCAGAGCCCATCTTCTGCACTTTTTTTTTCCAGATCTTTGGCACTTACATTTGTTTGTTGTTTATTTTTCATCTTGCTTTGTAACTCTTGGGACAAAGCCTCTTTTGCAGGTAAAGGGGAATGTCTGAATTTCTGCTGCAATGGGACCAAACCACTTTAGCTTCATTTTGTGAACAAATGCAGTTTCACAGCTCATTGCTCAGACAGTGCAGTCTGTCACAAAAGAAAGGACACGAAACAAGAAAACAGGGAAGAAATGCAGCTGCTTGTAATCTTGGTGGTACCTAACTGGAAAAGGGTGTGCTTTCTGAGTAGGAATGGCAGTTTCACCTTTATAGAGTTCTCAAGGAGAACAAAGAAAAGACGTTTCCACCCAGGGACGGCTCTCTTCCTTAATCGAGTGTGGGTTTAGGTTCATAAAACTTTGTCCTTTAATATCTTTGCAAGTAAACAGACACAAGGCGAATTAAAACAGCTGAGTCTGTATCTAGACTCACTTCAGCAGGCTGTGGCTTTCCACAAGGGAGAAATACATCAGCTGAATAATGCAATTTATAAAGACTGCGAGGTGATCTGCATTAATCTACATTCAGGAAATAACTATATAAAATGAGCCTGATTCTTCTTGCATTTACCCAGTTTTCAAAAAGATTCCACTGGGATTTCTCCTTAGAGCACCCTGAATAAGAATCAAAACCCATAATTTCACGCAGCAGTGATGAATCCAAATAAGCTGATCCGCCTTTCCACGCTGCTGAAAACAAGCCTGCTTCTTCAGGGCATCCTGCGCAGCTGGTTTATATCCCTGATACATCCATGTCTCAGCCAGAGTAAGTGGAGGTGTTTTAATGAGAGATGCTGGTGACTCCTTCTTTTAGGTCCTTCTCTCAGCAAGTGAGATCAAGAGGAACCTTTTGGGGATGATGGTGGCATGTCAAAGCAGCAGCTGGGGGAAGAAGCCCCAGTTTCAGGGACTGAAGAAGGTCACCAACTCTCTGCAGGTTGTTGCATATCCTGGCATAACTGGCAGAACTGGCAGGGCTCCTCTGGTTGGGCAGAGCTGCCCAAAATCCAGCTCCCATAGGAAAGACCAACAGTGAACCCCTTAAGAGCTTTGGTGAGATGTATTAGTAGCCTTTTGGGTAGAGATAGTTCTGAAATATTGCAGAGGCTTTTCTCTCATAAAATGTTTGACGTACCAGTGTTCACTTCACTGCCTGGGGGAGTTGCTCCGTAATATCCAAGGTCTGGTCAAGAGTGGATCCTTGACTGCGCTTCTATTTCATCCCTTGAGCATTTTTATCTTCTCTCACCTGTTAACTTCTTGGTTAATTTTCCAAGGAGATTGGAAGCAAAGAAATAATAAATGTGACCTTTTTTAAAAAAGAGAGAGAGAATTAAGGAGACGGGCAGATCAGAAGGTACCTATCTTTTTTCTCTATTTTTGCTGATATTTCGTTCTACTGAAGGATGCTTTGTCATGGATAAGAATAACCAGTCATTGCCTTCTTCAAACAGCATGAAAGCGTAAGAATCACAGAACTACAGAGAATCACAGAACTGTAGGTGTTGGAAGGGATCGCTAGGGATGATCCGCTCCAGCCCCGTGCTAAAGCAGGTTCCCTGCTGTAGATCTCTCAGGAAAGCATCCAGATGGGTTTTGAATATCTCCAGAGAAGGAGACTCCACAACCTCTCTGGGCAGCCTGTGCCAGTGCCCTGTCACCCTCAAAGTAAAGAAGTTTTTCTTCCTGTTTGTGTGGAACTCCTATCTTCCAGTTTGCGCCTGCTGCCCCTTGTTCTGTCTCTGGGCACAGCTGAAAAGAGCCTGGCCCCATCCACTTGACTTCCTCTGTGTTCTTCTCAGTCTCTTTGAGTACCTCTTGACTTTGTTTCAAAATGAATCCCTTATAAAAATGTCATATTACAGCGCTGCTCAAAGGCTACTCGCTATTTTATTTTATTTTTTTCTGAAAAGAGCTGTGTGTTCCCTGACATTCTTTTACCACCTCCAAAAATGGTCCGTCTTTCACATTGTTTTCTTTACTAGATCAGAAGAAAATGTACAAAAAATCCAATCCATTTTCTTCTCATTTGACTTGGAAAATAACTAGCTTTGGGAATAACATTTAATTGCTGAGTTTCTTCTGTAGCCTAAAATATTACTAAAGATAAAGGGTTTGGCTTAGTCATACTTCTAAGAACTTTAAGAAGCATTTGACAAAATCTGATTCAATATCTTCAAGCTAACGTAGCAGCAAGCACATTATTATGAACTTCTTGTTTGTCACATGCATTGGTTTTCATGTTGAAACCGTTTGCAGTGGTATTTCCTAGCAAGTAAAATACAATTTGTGAGAAAACAGGATGCTCATCTCTGTGGAAAATCTGATCTCTCAAAGTGCTTCGCTCCAAAGTGGAATAAAAAAAGTGAAATTGGAACTGTGTTTATGCAAAAGTACCAGGATTGTTAATATTGGAACGCTTAATGTTTTATATAAGCATGTTATAAAGCATTACATATGAAACAATACTCCATCTCATTCATACTGATACTGATACATAGCACTGAAGTCTCAAATGAACCAAAACTACAGCTGAGCTAAGAACTTTATCTCATAAAATATATGACATTTTTCTTCCACTTGCACTTAATTACATATCATTAATTTAAATAAATTCTCCGTTAAAACGTATTTTACCAACACTTAAAAATGAATAAAACTGCAGTCAGAAGTTTAGTCAAAAACCTTTTGGACCAATTTTACAGTAAAACAGACACTGAAACATCCACTCCACCAGAAACTTCAGCATTTGTTTTAAACTCGTGAATTGAAATAGGCCACAGTTTTCTACGTGGACAGTTTAAAATGGTGCCACTATACCTCATGTCTTCTGAGGGGACAAGCAGGTGTACTGACTGTATTTACAGTTGTTTTATGGAGTCATTAAAGGTTGCTGGGTATGTTGAACTAATTTCAATTGACTTGAATGAAAAAGTGGATTTATTTTCCCTCCCTCCATGAGTATATTTGCCTCTCAGGGCTCCATAAGGGACAACACTGCATCTCCATTACATGTGTCTTATAAAAGCACTCACAAGCACTAAGCACAGGAGTTGTGATAAATAGAAAAATTCCATGGCAGGTTGCTGTCCTTTGGTGAAACACAAGAAATAAAGTAAAAGTGAATGTACAGCAGGATCCACGAGTCTTTGCAGATGCTGCCATTCTCCTATCTGGAGTGCTAGCAAAGCAACATCTATAAAGTCTTATTGAACTATAGTATAGTAACAACAGCAAAGTGCATTCATGGCTATGCCTGCTAACTGTGATGAAATTCCTGCTATGGATCCCTGTAAGAAGATCCATATTTGATCTCCATAAAAATGAATAGAGTAGTGTCAATAGTCTCAAATATGGGCAAAGACCTATTGAACCAAGCTGCATATTGCACTTTAGTTTGTCTAAATTAATGATTTTTTCTAACTGCATTTTAAAAATTGCTTGCAAATATGAAGACTAAAAAATGAACGTTCCAAATATTTTACCTCATTAGTATATTTGTGGTTATGAACAGGTGGTGTTCTATGTATGCAGTAACTTAAAGTAAAAAATCACTACTCTACTTCCAGAGAAGCCCCATTCTGTGGCATTCTTTTTTTTCCTGCACTTTATGAAAAGAAAGCTAGAGAGAAAGATACTCATGGTCTGGATTTGGCTTTTGCAGATAGACCTGTGCCTTACGTTTGTTGTAGTGAAATGGAACTGCGGAAATTGCAAAGGTTGTGAGGATATTGGGTCTGTAGAATGAAAAATGCCGCAGTTCCGAAAGTCAGGAGACCTGTGAGTTCACAACGAATTTGCCCACATGGAAGAAGAAGAATATTTAAAGACTCAGCAGCAGCTCTTCTGTGACACAGTCAAGCCTTAGCGTTGGACAGAGACCTGCAGAAAAACTAGGTGGGTGCTACAGAGGCGTAGCAGTGAGTGGGCAATGGGAAGGAGAATAGGCAGCAGGCAGGGAAAAGCAAACAAAAATATAGATAAGGATATAATAAGATTACGATATAATATAGTACAGTATAGGATAGTATAATAAGTATGGTACAGTGTAGTATAGTGTAGGTATTGTATAATCAACATATGATATGTGTCCTGATACCACCTTTTTGCTTCCACATAACATTGTGGGGGTTCTTGTGATCTCCCCCGGGCCTGGAACTGCTATTCCTCATCTATTTCAGTGCTTTCTCATTCTCCTGTTTCTTCCTTCTTCTGCCACACGGTGCTAACCCCATTTAATGACAGTCTGCTTTTCAGTAAGTGATGAGTGGCATCCTAAAACTATAATAGGACTGCTACTTCAGGGAGGGGCATACATGCATTTCCATATTAAAGTAGTTGTCAGACATAATGTGAGTTAAAGTGTAGCAAGTAGGACCCAACAGGCACTGATTTCTCCAAGGGACTTCTTTCTCTTGCTGACATATCAGCTCATATCAACTTGTGCTACTGTGAGGCACTTCTATACCATATTGAAAGGATAGAAGTCTTCCATATTATTTGGAGTAGATCCCATACCTCTTTGAATGCTGCGTGTGATGAGAAGAAGAATTCTGTAAAAGCAGTGCTGTATTTCTTACACCCTCTACTCATCTCCAGAGCCAAGCATTCATTGCACGATGCTCTCCGGCTCATTCTGCTGTCAGCAGCACAGAGCTGTTGCAGCAATCAGAGGTAACCTGCTTTATCACTGGCAAAGCTGTGGCCAGGAGAATTTCAGATTACTGAGATTGTTATACGGATTCAGTGAAAGTGTCCATGGTATATAGAGCACATCCTGATCTTCCATCCCACAGTTGTATTTTCAAGCGTAAGATTTGGATAGCTTACTCAGCAGTTTTGCTTTATTGGGCAAACACTTATTTGCACAAATGAGGAAGGTTACTACAAAGCACTGTCAGCATTTCTGCTAATTTTTTCACCCGGGCACAGTTAGCCAAAAGCTGAACTTTGGGGCTGACTTTCAGCACGTGTTGGTTTGTTGCAGAAATTGCTGCGGCCAAAGAGAGCGGTTTGGTCATTGAGCCTCGCCTTTGGAATGCCCAATGGCCGGTCCTGTGCCACTTGTGCTGCATTCACACGACTCCCTCTGGTGGCTGACATCTCCTTCCCACGTGAGACAGCTTGCTTTGTTGAGCATTTGCTTTGCTGTTTGCTTTGCCTTCTTGTTTTTCAGTGTTACACGTGGGTTATGGGTATACTGGTGGATTCTCAGCTCATCTGAACAGTGAATATGCTCTTACAGTCTTCCTTTGAGCAACCAGGTCTCTCTCTTGTACTTACTTTTAAGTATATGGCTACCAATTCAATGGAGTAAACACGCACGTTAAATCTGCGTAATATCAAAAAGACCAGTGAAACATCTTAATTTAAATTCATATTTTGAAAAAGGAGAAACGTTTTCTACTTATGTATGTCACTTTCAGGTGGCATACCATTATATAAACACGTCACTAATGGGGGCTGCTGAGGGAGAGGGTGGCATCACGGGTCTGGCAGAAGGCAGCCATGGCCCAAAGGAGGTAAGAGATTTTCTCAGCTTCCCGTGCGAAGTAGGTGGTGTGTAGCTAAAATTAAAGATTTTCTTCTTACCTGGGGCAATTTACGCCACTTGATCCTATAAAGGGACTTTTAAGCCTATGGACTCCCTGTTTCTTTTAAGGGCTTTCTTGTCCCACTGCTCTGTGGATCTGCTGCCACCTCACCTGGCCGTCCATCATAAACACTTCGCAGACACACAGCAGTGGAGCCGGACAGTCAGTGCTCCCAGCATCCTAGCACACATCACAGAATTGCAGAGATTGGAAGGGACCTCAAGAGATCATTGAGTCCAACCCCCCTGCTAAAGTAGGTTCCCTACAATAGGTTGCAGAGGTAGACATCCAGATGAGTCTTGAATATCTCCATAGAAGTTGGAGAAGG
Organism: Bambusicola thoracicus; assembly: GCA_002909625.1. NCBI lineage: Eukaryota > Metazoa > Chordata > Aves > Galliformes > Phasianidae > Bambusicola > Bambusicola thoracicus. The sequence continues at coordinate 12,622 of PPHD01010300.1, forward strand.
GGATTGGGTGATGAAAAGTCCCCAGGGTATCCTGGTCCAGTCACCCAACTCTATGCAAAATGACTGGCACCAAAATTATCTCACCGAGGAGTTCTAATGATGATTAAACTTGTCACAAACACTGCAGTGCAACATTTTTCAGTTATGGCTTGTCCTTTCTTGTGTGCATCTGACCTGACCTTCATCACACAATGCTATTCTAGCTAAAATATCAAGCAAGGGGCATTACAGATTTTAAAGGAAAAACTACTAATCGTCACACCTACTAGGTAAAAGGAAGATGAAAATTTCTTTGTTCTGCTATCAGATCAACTGTGATTTAGGTGTTACATTACACAGCTGAGTAACACCGAGTTTCACAAGGGCACCCTGTTGGTGTGTCACACTCCATGCCCACCCTGAACATGCAATTCCTTCTCTCTGTGTGAATAAATCATCTTTGCTGAGTGCATAACGACGATGTGCAAAAGCAGCATGACTGGCCCAGAATGCAGAATGATACAGTGGAATGTCTGAGGAATAAATGGAGATCCAGATATTAAGCACTGTAATGTATGAAGATGCACTGATGATCAAAATAGAGTAGTCTTACTTTAAAGAATAATGCGCTCTGCTGGGAGACCAGGAGACTAAGGAGGTCTCCTATGTCACCTCTGCTAAACAGGATGGTGCTATTTTTAACACCTTAATTCAGGTTAGAACTCAGGTATCTTTACCAGAAACACACACCTTCCTGCCTATATATACATACGCAATGTATGTGATGTAATTTTCCATTGCCTTGAATGGAGATTTTTATCTGGCTATTTCTTATTTCAAATATGTTCTCCTGTGGAAAGGTAACTCCCAGGGAATTCGTTGTGGCCAAGGCTCTGGTCTTTATCCTGCAAGTACGTATGCATGGGCTTTTTATGCTTGAATTTTCTTGTATACATGAATCATACATACAGCAGGCTCTAGGAAATGGAGGCATGCTTTTCTCAGTGATGTGGAATAAGAATAATGCTGCACATCATTCCTGTCTCTGTCTGACAAACAAGAGTAAGCCCTTAGAATGTTTTTGGTGTTGTTTCTTTCTGTTTTGATTTGCCCTATGCTATAGTTGTATTATAGAACAGACTGGTAATGAAATTACATAAGAGTGAGGACTGTAAAGCATAAAAATTATTTAACAGCAGAGGCCATTCCCATCCCAATGCCATAACCATTTGTTGCATTTCTCCTGAGCTTTTTTTCTCTGCCCAAGAAAATCTTTGCTTGGCTGCAAAGCAGATCGAGTGCAGCTGAAGGCAGAGCTCCCTGGGGCAGCCAGAGACAAGGGCATTCTCCTGGTCAGGGGCAGTGTGGATCCAAACATTCAGGGGCTCAGGAAAGGCCAGACATCAGAGTGTCCTGCTCCTAGGTAAGTGCTCCCAAATGTCAGGTGTATGACCATGTCAGTTCATGAATTAAACAGCAATGTTGTTTGTAAGCCCTCTGGGTTTTGTCTCAAGTATGCAACACCATGGAGGGCTGAGCTGCTCCGTGCAGTGTCAAGTGCTGACACCACTCTGTATGGATGATAGGACTCAAGAAGAAAACACAGGAAGAAAAATGGAATGCAATGTCCAAATGCCATATGCTACAAGGAAGGTTATGGAAGAGTTCAGGTTGTTGGTGCGGGGCATGATCAGAAACTTGGGTACCTAAAAGCCTGGCTGCTGCTAAGAAAGAATGATCAGTTACCCATGTCTGTGGTGATGAGACAGGAAATAGCCTTTAATTAAAGAAAAGATATCTAAGCTGAATATTAAGGTCCATTTTCTTGCACTGGAACAGCCCACCTTGAGGAGATAGTAGAATCTCCACTGCCAAAAGTCTCAAGCAACAGGTGGGATGCAAACACAAACTTATCCAGCATGGGACCAGCAGAGGGTTAGATGATCTCCAGATCTCACTTTTACTGCTGCTGTTCCAGTTGTTTGGGTTCTCAGAGCACAGATATGGGATGAACCTCTGAGGTGGAAAAGCATTCAAACTCTTGATTGCAATAGCTGTTCATCAGGAAATAGCTTCTGTATGTACCTGAGTGAAGTGATTGCTTGTATTTACATGCCCAAGGAACTTTCAGACTGACCTTGCAAATATCCTCAGGATCAGGCAAGGGCAGAGATGCTCTCTTCAAAGATGTGTTGGACACAAAGTTTACAGCTGAGCACAGTAATATTGATTCACAGCACATTGGCATGTGACAAGCAGGGAATTTTAGACTTCACTGAAGCATGACTAGCTAATAATAACAGTTGCATAGTTTATTTATGGGTATAAATTTGCATAGGTTCCTCAGGATCAGTGAGATCAAGAACCCAACAAATTTTATTTTCCCAGCTCTGCAGCAGAATTGTGCAGTTGTTTACGCCAAGATGCACAGCTAATAGATAACCTCTTAGCGGGGCCAGTACAACTTACACCTGAACAACTCAGGCTTGAATATGGTAGAATTCAGTCTCATTTTTTCTGTCCATGTTGGAGTAATACAAATATCGAAATCCTAACTGTTTCTTTCTGATCTGTTTCTCTACCCTGTTTCAGGGGCAGCTCCTTTCTTAAATTCTCCCTGAATTCAGATGTCTGAATGAATAGAAACCAAACCTCTTTAGTGCGTGTATCACGACTTCCTTAAATATCCCTGTTTTTAAGCAGAGTGTACTTTGGTGGCCCATCCTTAGCCAAACCACAGTATCAGGATTACATATACTTAACTGGCCACCAAGGGACAGTGTGGGCATAGACCCACAGTCCAATTCATCTGGGATTTAATGTGCGCGGCTCCCTGACCCCATTGGCTGTTGACACATTTTTGGGTGAAAGTACTTATTAGTGGATCTAATTTTATGTACAGAAACACATTTATCACTGGCACCGTGTAACTAACTGTAATGATGACACATAGAATATAATTTGGATGATCCCCTTGCTTTTCTATGATTTTATTCACCAAAATGTCATGTGGAATAGATATAATTAACATTGCTCATGTTATTTTCCTACAGCATTCATAGCACCTTATCTGGCTGTGTTTAACAAAAAAGCACTAAAGAAGCCTGAACAGCCTGGCCATGTAGCAGCACACTCCCCACTTTCACCCACCATAAAACAAAGCGCTGGCTCAAAGAACAGACAAATCAGCATTCAAACCATTGGCTTAAAAGGAGTAATTTAAACAAGAGGGGGGTGAACTGGACAAGAGTGGAGAGCATGCTACACTGCAGCTGCTCCAGTTATTGCTTGCTGGAAGCACATAAGTTGAACATTTGCAGGGCGCTGGCTTCCCTTTGAAGCTGGCTTTCCCCTTTTTGCTGCTGATTTTTAATGCCATGAGCCTCAGCTGGTCCTGCACACATGGTCACAGTCTTGCATGTGGGTGGCTCCTGGAATGCCAGGGCAGAACAAAACATCTTCTCATTAAGGTCCATGGTCATTCCTACCTGTGTAGCAATGGTATTGAGACACTCAGAGGAGGATGACTTACTGCCATATTGCAAAAACATTTACTTTTGCTAACAGGTAGTTAAATGATTAAAGGCAGTATTTTCATTCCTGTGAACTTGCTTGTTGTCTCAGTCTAGAAGAAACAACAAGTACAGAGAGAAGAAGGCTTCAATCATTTTTTTTTCCCTTTGTAGAAGGTCCCAGAATTAGTTTGTCAAGACTGAAAGATGATATTTGTGTACACGTTGGTTCTGATACTGGCTTTTCCTTGATTTTGTGGCCAAATAGGAGCAAAATCTGCTTCCCGTACATCATTCCATCTAGCAGTGTAACTTCTTTCTTTAAGGTATTTCTGAATTATCCTTTTTCATCTTTTTTTTTTCTCTGTTTTTTTTCCCCCTCAGGTCACTGGATATTTTATTTTCCCTCTTCACTTTCTGCAATCTTTTTCATGTACATTTTGAATCTACTTCTCCTTAAGCTCCTTGGCAATTTAATGAAATTCGTATGTCTTTGATTTCTTTCAAGAACCCTGGCCTTAAACATATTTTCTATCCTCTCTTTGATGTTTGCTTTAGGAGAATGTTCTTTAGATGGACTATTCTTAAATGGCACCCTCTGTGGAGACTTTATTCCTTTCAGTAAGTACATTTTAAGCTCCATCTTAATAGCACACTCTAGTATTCACCTTTAATATCACCCTGCTTATCACATCAAAGTAATGTTTGTCTGTGGTACTTCACTGAGATATGATGGAGAGGATATCTGACAAACAGCAGATGATTTGCATGTGAGTGTGCTTCAGTGCTGTTTCTCCTGAAATCAGAAGCAGAATTAATGTGGTTTCTTTAAGAAGTAAACTTGTCTCCAAGCTGAAATAGCAAAATCTCTGACTAAATTTCTGATAAGAGGACTACAATTATTTTGAGCACCTAGGAGGAGATACCCTCCTCATTCCTTTACAGACTTCCCAAAGCCTGGAAAGACCTCAGCACTTCCCCAAGAGCAAGCAGTACAACTCTCTGTGTTACTACTCGCATTGTTACCAACCCCTGTACTGGATTCGCACCATTTCTGAATCATAGGAAGGTCAGATATTTCAAATTAGAATCTCGCTGGAGATGACTAAGTGTTTCCATAACATATGCAGTCCTCAGTAGCCTGCTCCAGCTGTAATTCAGGCTGTTTCAGCCCTACAGATATATTCTGAAATAGTCTCTTCCTCAGGCAAGCACCTCCCCAGTTGAAGAGTTCAGAGCGCCCGGGCAAGGGCAGACCACTGAGCACAGCTCCAAAGGCACCTTCAGGGCTAATTTGTTTGACATTGTTTTGCCTATGCTTCCTGCTGCAAATCAAGAAGACACTTAGGAAATTAATGTATAAAGCCCCTTTATCGCACCACTACATCCTGTTAGCAGTTCAGAGACCAGCTGTGAAGGCTTGCTTGCCAAACCCTCCCATTGACACAGTGAAAGCACAGAGCACTTCCTTGAACAATGCAGAGAGAGTCGTTTTCAACCTCTTCTCCCCACACCTTGTCACTTTTTGGCCTTGGTTCTCTGTAACCCAGCAGAGATGCTCTCTCCTTAGAAGGACCGGGCAAACCATCGACATCTAATTCCTTGCCCCATCGGAAGCTGTTCAAGAAGCAGCAGGCAAAAAAATGAGGCTTTGTATTGTGGTTTTCAGTGAATAAATATACATCAAAGGAATGGCACGGTGGCACTGTACTAAATATTTCATGTTTTGAGGGGGTAGTATATACATATTTTCTTTAACAGACGAATTTTTGTGCACTTTGATCAGAGTATACATGTTGGTCGGTATCATTTTTCAAAAATAATTACTATTGGAGCTGTTCACAGTATTAGTTTTCATAAATTCATCCAGTTATAATTAATATGTGCCTTTCAAGGACCTAAAAGGGAAGACATTCAATATTTCTTGTCTCTAATTTTAGTATGATCTGATTTTCCTCTGGTTGCCTTTCCAAACACCTGGGGCCAGCCATATGAGTAAATTAGATTGTGCTAAAATGCATATTAATGAAGCTCAAGCAATGGTTCCCTAAAGGGACAGTAAAACTATATATAGCCCTTTTTTTTTTTCCCCTCTCTTGGTTAATGTGCCTTTCAACACATTTAGAACCCAGTAAATTCATGCCATTTTG
>PPHD01010301.1:0-19761 GCA_002909625.1 Bambusicola thoracicus
GATCCTGGGATAGAGCTGAAACAGTTTTACAAGGCGGCAACTGTTTTTGTTTTTCATATTTGAATCACTCAAACTTCAGAAATAATTTAAAGAGAGTAAAGAAATCATTTCACACAGAGCACAGTTCACCCAGTTCTGACACATCAGCATGGGATAATTAAGATGTTAAATAAATCAAAGGCGATCATAACCTAACAACTCTGCTCAGTGGCCATAAGACACCAATTCTTAGTGCAGAAGCAATTTAGTTCACAGTTTGCTGCTGTGTGGAGAGGACCACATTGCGCCCCATGATTAGAAGAAAATACCTCCATGAAAACCTTGTATTTGAGTTTAAAAAAAAAAAACACCAAAGCTGCCTGCTTCAACTTGTTTATCTAATTCTTCTGTAGGCTTTCAAAATCAACCTGGTTTCACTTTCGGGAGCGTGGACACTGCTATTTAAAAGCCCAGCTACAGATCTAAAAGCCTAATTTTAAGCACTCCAATTTGAAACTTGCAGCCTTATTTACTGAAGAAGGAAAATAAAGGCTGTGGAATACCTTGAAGACAATGCTGGGGAAGGCATTAAGCTGCTTGCTTGTAAATCTCACAGTATGATACTGCTCACATAGTGAGGGAATACAGTTCTTACCTTCAAACAAGCACTTAAAACTACAGCACTCGCAGGCAACTTCGGAAGATGAACTTACTGACCAGGTAATTTCTGGGGCCTTTTTCCAAAGAGCAGAAAGGGTCACAGACAGCGACTGAGCCCATTTCCTCATATGTATGAGTAATAACAACGGATGAAAATTATTCCCAATTATGTATGGACACAGGCTTTTTGGACTAAGAACGAATAATTTCAACATTCCAAAAGCACAGAAAAAGCTTCATAAATGATAATTGGAGAAAAAAACCTTTATAAAAATCCAGTCTTTGTAAACTGAACCATTGAGAGAAAACATGACTTTATAAATAAAGATACAAAAGGCCATTCCTATGAGTTTTTATTTTTAGCAGAGAAAAAACAATGGTGTGCACTCAGCTCTGTATGAACAGGTGTTTTTCTAACCCACCTGACTTATCAGAATTAAGGAATAAAAACACTGAAAAATAAAACCTACTGCTATTATTGAACTTTGAAACAGTCACAACTAGAACGTCGTTTGACATCCAAATCTTCCAACACTGAAAAATGACTCTGGGAAAAAAAAAATCATGAAAAGATGTGGTATTTGCTAAACATCAGTAACAACATAGTATTAAAGATGGGGAAAACTTAGTTTACAGTACCCAAGGAATAGCAGTTTCTCCTATGAGACTCACAATACTAATATTTTAAGTATTATTTCATTGTTCACATGAACTGAGCTTGAGGCAACTGTTGAACTGCATCCCAAGGCCTGCCTTGGCTCTTTCCCTCCAGGATGAAGAGCATCTTTAAATGGCTGATTCCATTCAAGCCCTAAAAGTGACAGTCAAGCAGGAGGCTCCAGAGCACAGAAGAACTTTTCTAAAATTTCAGCTACAGAAGTCACTACTGCAACCACCAAGTGGAAAGCAGGGCTTAACTCACTGGCAGTAAAAGAAAAAGCTCTTCTTACTGTCCTTTTCATGCAAAGGCCTCAGCCCTCTCAGCTCACGTAAGCACGTGCAGACACAAGGGAGCTGAACTTTCTTCTAGACTCTTAGAAGACAGGGAAGAAAAAGGAGATACAAATAAAAGATTAAGCAAACATGGTTTCCATGTTTTTTAATGAAAACAGAGAGGACTTCTGAGGCTGAGAAACATGTATCAAGCTCTGTCAACTTAATAACAGCTGGCAACAGGAACAGAGCATCAGAGAGTAAGCCTGTTTCCAGCAGATCAGTAGAAACCCTATTGTCAGGAGACAAGCTTTTTGTGGTCAGTGCAGTGGCCACATAGGAAGATGAATATGTGCAAGTGGACGTGACTTCATACGGCACATACTAGTCAGGTACAACAGCCAGCAAGACAAAAGCAACCTGAACTTTTTTCCTTTGCTTTACTGCCCATAGCCACCGTTAGTCACAAATCACATTGTTCATGTGGGCAGCCATCTCACCTACCTGACAACAAGACATTATCCTCTCCCTGATGAATCACTGATCGATAGGACAACAAATGAACCATTATATTATTCAAACAATCCCTCTGAAGTCGCTGTGTACCACAAGAAGTGCAGAGTGCCAGAGAGCAGGAATTACCTTCTTGAAAACAAGTAAGAAAAAGCACTTTTTCCAGGTTCAGCCCTAGGAAGGATGACAGCAGCTACAAGTCTAGCACTAATTGTGGACTGATCCTTTACAAATAAGATTGCAGACAAATGCCTTTTGTGCTAGATTTCAAAGATAATATTTTCTTATGTAATGGAGCAAATAGAAGAGGATCAACACAGCATCTGCTACTAAAACAAGATCTCAATTTTAGATGAACTCAAATCCTTCCTTTAGATAGAGACAACTGACTTCGAGGACCTGAATGTCCTCAAATTCAATGAGTATTCAGAACCTGGATCAAACTCCTCTGCACCTTGAGGCCAGATCTGGCCATCACTAATCTCACATACCCATACTCTTCACTTCTTGGAAGGGAAAGGGGTTTAGTTTTCTCTATTCAGCACAAAGCTTTAGAAAACAGCCAACACAATAATAATTGGAAGTGACACAAAAATGCACAGACAGCTTAAAAAGAAAGCTGCAACAGTTATTTATACATCACTGACAAACATGAAGTTAGATTTCATATCTACGCACATGGTGTTATATTATAATGATACTGAAGCTCAAATCACTCTTACACCAACCCCAGTTCATTCAGCTACAAGTGCCCTATCTCAATTTTTAGCTGATTATGTATAGTAACATCACGTTGTTAATAAAGATGCTCCTCTTACTTTTTCCACTTCCTGCTTCTCGGGGGAATCAGAGCCTGTGGTGGCTGCCTAAGAGCTAAGGAGCTCTCACAGGGGGGCATTTAATCCTCACTGTGGAAAGAGATGGCCACTCTGCACATTAGAGCTAAACAAAAGAAATCATAGGTGATGGGTCCAGCTTCCAGAATCCTAAAATGCTACATCACTTCAATATATTTTTATATTAGAATATTTTTTTCTTAAGAAAACAGAGCACAATGGAAAAAGTAAATATGCTAACACAGAACAGGGGTTGGCTGTGTTGTTTTTATTCATACTTCATGAGACATAGAAGGAAAAAAGAAAAAAGGAACTTCTTTGCCAAATATGTATCTGCAATTTTTTTCCTGGCAGTATTTATTCCTCCTCCCTTTCCTCACTCCCCCTCCAAAAAATAAAAAGAGGGGAAAGATTGAGCTTTTTCGTTGCATTTTTGACTGGGAGAGGTTTAGTTGTTTAACACTTTAAAATATGCTTCATGCCCTTAAACTTTCACCTTCCCTTTATCCTTTTTCTCCCTTTTGAAATGGTATCTTCTCAGGATAGGAACCAGCGTATGTCTGTCCAGAATCAACCCCTTAGCAGCCGAGGTATTCCTCCACATGGAACAAATGACAACTGCACATTTTGCACAGAAGATGTGGGAAATTAAGACAGCAGCTTGCAATATATTCATTTTGCATGTTTTTCCATAGATCCAGGCTAGAGCATTTTAGAATGGTAACAGTCAGTCAGGAAAGCATGTCAAAAATGTGTAATTCTCTTCCTCATTCTTTTAAACTCACGCAGGTCTTGTCTGTATCCCATGCACCTCGGAAACTGAGATTAAAATTAATTATATAGAAGTCACTAAAGAATGATTTGTGGTTTTGGCCATCACCTAAGGTGGCTGGTTTCACTTCATTTCCCCAAAGTTCTGCTCAGAGATCATTCACTTGCAGAGTTGTCTACTCCACTTCCTCTTCAGTCCTCCTGCCTGTCAGAACAGCCTCTTCACACCCAGATCCTGAAGGTGTTTCACACTTTTCTCATTGTCTCTCTCTCCCATTCCAGGAATGCAACTGAATCCCTTTCCCTTACCCACCTCCTGAAAGATTCAGAGATGAATCTTCCCAAATCCTTCCTTGCTGCCCAAACTGAAGTACAGCTGTGGAGTTCCAGAGTTAAAGGCGGACAAAAAAATAGTAAGAACTCAAAGAATTCACCATCTGACATGGGATGATGACAGATCAGAAACTTACATGTTGATGCTGAAGTGATATTTTCTGTAGACACTGATGTCATTTAAGTTACAGCAAATGCACTTGGGAAGAAAGCACAAGAGACAGGCTGAGACACATGCGAGATGGTTACAGAAGCCTTCTGATGCCAGTGCCCTGAGCTGGCTCAGCTGTTCTGCTGGTTGCTATGATGCTGCCTTTCCAGTCGTATGAATATTTTGCAGATGAAGTACACAAGGGCTGCTCTGCTGTGGGTGACATGCAGTTATTCACTCAAGGCCTCATTTACTCCTGTGGCACTACACCAAAACAGCAGCAGTCACCAACTGCATGAAAGATTAAACAGAGTACCTATAAATACCCACTTTAGGCAAACTCATAAATAAATCTCAACTGGAAAGCACTACTTAGTATGAATTACATTTGTGCACACATACTGCATTGGCTTTCAGGAGACAGATCATTGAGGGCCATAAAAGCAGGAGACAAGGAGGCACCTGCAGGCACACAGAAAGGCACAGAGCAAGGCCAACAGGGGAGTTGCAGCACCACACACATGCCAAGAGACACGAGGATGGAGGGCAGTACCAGGAACTGCACTGAGAGTAAGGACCGCATACAGGTTGCTAGGAACTGGGAAAAACCTCTGCTAGCAACATGGTTTCAGATACATACAGGAGCAACAACATCATCTCTAAGGAGAAACTATTAAGTTAAAGGCAGCTTATCTTCTAGTTATTAAAAAGTAAGGAAATAACCAAGGCTACAGCAGCTGGTAATATCCTTTCATTTGCAAAAAGAATGAAGTTCAGAAGATTTGGTCTTCCTGGCTTGCAGTGCATCCATCCCTGATAGGAAAGTTTGAGACATACTCTTGCAAAAGCATTTATTTGCCAGTAAGTTAACTTTAAAGAGCATAATTAGGCTTTACTGTCTGCACGGAAGTTTTTCCCCTAGTGTGGATTAAGGCTTACTACCTAAATCTGAACACATTTCGTACACTCTTGCAAGCTGCCCAACACCTCCTTATGAGTCCATCTCCAGCCCAAGGCACCATCCTAACACACCAGCAATGCAGCAGTACAACCGGGTACTCAGCACATGCAGCCAAAACACACACAGCTGTAAGTAGCAGTCTTTTGAACTTTTCTGCCTACAGATAAGTTGGTACTAATTTACATGTGTATTTTTGGAAATCCTTCCTTTCATCAGAGGCAGTACTAGAATGACACACTCATTATCATACCCAGGGAAACACTGCAGGAAGATGTTGACCATGTCATTGCAACACTTCTGGGCTGCCCCTATGGCTACTGAGTTCTGTGCTTATCATAGCAAACAAACCCAGAACAGACCAGTGAAGTTATATCATGAATCTTTGCAGGATTTCTTAAAAACTCCATCTGTAGCACATTGATTTATAAGCCCTTAACTTTTATTTTGGAACAAAACACTTCAGACTCCTGCTAACCGACTATTAGCAGGACATCAGAAGGTAGAATTCGTCCCTTAGGTTTTCTTCAGGCTGTTCTAACACCCTTCCATACTGCACATATGCAGAAAGAGAGACAGCAGAGGCAATAAAGAGCTGCAGCAGCTAGCACCAACCTGAGGAGATGCACTCTGCAGGAAGCATTCAGACACTTCCAGGTACCACACAAAAAGCTGGCTGGATATTGCCTCCAGCTTCCTTCCGACAGATGAGCGGTAGGAAGTACTCAACTCCCACATTTTAACTGTTATATTTTCTCAGCTCCTTATTTATTTTTTTTTTATTTCTTTTGTATTTTCACTCAGATTGAGAAAAAAATATTCTGGTAGAAACTAAGTCTAAAAGAAAAGAATGTAAGAAATCCACACTTCTCCAGCACTCTACTGTTCAAACACTTCTGATTGTGTTTCTTCCTTAAGGAACGTTAATTTCTCCATCTCAAAACAAAAGGTCTTGCTAGTGTTTTATACAGTTCTCCCTCCCTGCTCTGATTTCAACTCACATGGTACGCAAGACAACAGTGACATCCCTGGCATTTGAAGAACAGCCACACTAACACAGCCGTTTCAATTTGTTATCTCAAACCTAACGTGTTTCTGCTCATTTCACTTAACTACTGAACAGAAATTATTTGGTTTTTGTTAGTTCCCTGCTCATGAGTGAGCTTAGGGCACTGCCAAGATTGGTACATTCTAGGAAAATTTTAATCATCATGTTGGAGAACAGCAGCTCTGAAGGAGAACTTCCAGGCTGAACTGGTTAGCCTAGTAGATCTAAAAATGACCATGTTTGACACTTATACCTCATTACTTCAAGCACTGTATTCCACTTTTCTTCATCCATGTACCTCTGTCATTTCCCGTTTTGTCTGTCTTTTAGCATTTGACACTGGTGACCCCACATCTCTAGAACACACATTTAACACACATTGGGCTGCTTGGGACCTGTGCATCTCTTAGCTCTCTTATTTTCCCTGTTATTTTGTTTCCTCCATGGCTCTACCCCATTTCCACAATCCTTCTGTTTAAATGCACATTAATAATCCATCAGCTTTAACCATTCTCTCATCACCTCCACTTCTATTACTCTTTGATATGAGAGTTGCACAACAGACTCATAGCATTTACATTTGGAAATCCTCTGAACTACCATTTCAAATACCTGCAAGCCTGCTGCTTGCTCCTCCCCTCCCTCTAGTCCCACCTCCTTCCTCCAACGTGCTTGTTTGAAATGCCAATACATTTACAGAATAAGCTCTACTTTTAAATGCGTAAGTCTTCCCTCATGCTTTTAAGTCCCGTAGAATTTGAATAAGAGAAGTCTGGGGGAAATAAAAAGACAGTGTAATTTGCACACACCAGATCCCACCCCGAGCATTTATATCACTTTTTCACCATTATTAACATGCCTCAAAACTGATAAAGAAAAATACTATATGCATTAGCGTTGTAACTTGCAGAGGTGTGCCAGTAAACTTCTTTGCAAGTTTCTAAAGGGCTCATGGGAAATTTATTCCCACCTGATTTATCTTCATTGGAGTTGTTTTTGTCTAGCTGTAATTGTTGCAGCCAACATCTTGGCTGTTTGTTGTTGTTACTGCCTGCCCCTCATTCGGAAGCAGAATTATGCTGCTCCAATAAGGTCACAGACTGCAAAAACTGCACAGTAGGAAAAGGAACCCTACGAGGCCATAGATTCAAGTTTTTCTTGGTATACTGATAAAAGCTGCACTGGTATTCTCTGGATGTAGGAAAATTTCATGCCTAAAATCAAAATCCTACTGGAATGGAATCATTACCACCATCAGAGACATGGCTCCAATCAGGTCAGAACAGATGTTGGTTTCTGTTATTTCTCCCCCCTTATTTGAACGGACATTAACAGTACTTTAGCAAAATTCACCAAAAAAATGAGAAAAATAAAACTATTAATAGGTTTAATGACAAGGGGTCTTTCTACCAGTTTCTACTCAGGACTTGTTGCTCTACATATTTTTTAGTAGCTCTCTAACTTTAGCAAAGACTACAGTTAAGGATAGATAAGCGGATGTAATGAATCACTGATCAGGTTCATAATGACAGCTCATACATTCGTATACGAATGGAAGGTTTATGACAATTTTATCATCACCTCAGTGCAACTGTCTGAGATCAGTATTGTGACCAGAAGGTTCCAGATGATCAGCCAGGAACCTGTTGTCTGTAAAGTAAGAGTCAGATGAGAAACAGAGCAAGCTGCCAGTACAGAACTGAAATTGTGTTTTCACAGTGTTCTCCATAATTGGATGTCTGTAGATGGACCACAAACAAATTCTGAAAGTGTGTTTGAAGATATTTGCCACCTTCTTTTTTCTCTTTATCTGTATGCAGTAAAGGACTTCAGCATATGCTTCAGGTAATCTTAGCATCCTCCTCCATCTCACTATTCTGTCTGTCTACCACTCTCCATATGAGTTTACCCATTTCCTAACTATTTCTGTTCTGCTAGGTCGGTTGCACGTTTTATAACTTACTTATTAGAAATGAACAGTGTTTCTCATAATTTTCTACCTCCATAGTAATTTTACCTTCAGGATTCAGAAAAAGATTTGAGAGATTTTTGCCAGCATTCAGGAACAACTTACACCATAAAATATTTGTTTCAATAAAATCATAACTCATCTCCCAAAGGAGCTTCCCTACGCAAATGTATCACCTGGTTAGCTATGATAGGATGCAGAAATCCAAAGAACTGGCATTAATGCACTACTTTCTTTTTTTGACACATTTCATTGTAAGGTAGAACATGAACATAGAGCATAGAAGTTATTATAATTGAGGTAAGGAACTATGGCAGGAGAAAGTTATCAACAAAATTCATTCTGTTAGGGGTTTGCAATGGAACTTTCTTCCATGTATGACTCAACTGACTGTTAAATCAGCAGAAAGTGAAGATGAATCTTTTTAATTTAATACTAAATAGGGCATTGCCGATAATACATTGGACTACACGAATTACATTCTTAATAAAGTTTCCTGTCTTTAAAACTTCATTAATTTAAAACTGAAAGCAACTCATATCAGGGCTTCTCATTTTTCTGAATATTATTTTGTTAAGTAAGACAACTTTCATACACTGTGATAGGGGAATATTATCACTTGCACTCATTTCAAACATTCTGAAACAAAAAAAATGCTCTTTAATACATCTATGCTGTTCACAGTATTGGTATGAAAGAACGTCTATTATATTATGGAGGTATGTTATGAGGAAATGGTAACATTACAAAGATGACTGCAGGTTTTGTTCGACACCCCACAGCCTTTCTCTCACTGGACCTGTCCGTGTGGTCCAGTGCCCAGCTCTTAGCTTCCTCCAGTGGCTACTGCCTCACAGAATCAAAAGAATTCTCATTTGAACCTGAGGAAACCTTATCATGGCTTGCACGTTAACAATCACACAATCCCTTTCTGAATTGAAGTCCTTCCTGATGTCAGATGTTGAATGCCAAGAGTAGAGAAAATTTTTTGCCAAACACCTGACTGAAGGGGCCTCCTTGTGTACTTCTTATACTTAAATATTTCATCATTTAATCCACTTCCCAAAAATACTGGTGCCATGCACCGTACTTAAAAATTTGAGGGTAAACACAAACATTTTAACACAATGCACAGATCTTTAAGGAAAATCCTAGACGGGTCTTTTTTTTATTTTTTTTTTGCTACCCTCAGTCTTAACGCCACCATCCTCTACATTGCAGCTACAAAGCATCTCAAGTAATACATTCAGACTATTTCTAACAACCAGTCCTCTGGCTTTAACTGAAAAACAAAAAAACCAACACACTTCACAAAGCTGATTTATTTTCACAATTTATTTCTGAGAGTTTTATAGCCTATCAATAGATCAACTTAACTTGCTTCAGGCATTAACAATAGTACATTAGTAGGCCAATTATAATGCTAAAGTTTAATTTGCAAACTAGTACAAATCATTGTTTCACAAAATGAGGTTTCCACCCTATTGCTAACATATATTAGCAATGCCAATTTTAGTCTAATTGAGGGGTTGATTTAAGATGTTTAAGTCAATCTTATTGATAAGCAGCATCATCTACAGTATATTAGGGATTACCTGAAAGTTTACAAACAGATCTAGAAGCACAGCTGTAAAGATAATCTTGCTGTTACCTACATCACAATTACTTTCAGGAACCAGACAAAGGATGCCAAGGACAATCCTAGCATGAAAAAGTTACTGCTTAGTGATACAATTCATCATTTATTTTAATTAGATGAAGTTTTCTTCAAGGGGAAGGAGAAATTAAATGCTGGTTATTGTACACATAGAGCTACCCAGTAACTTGTAGAATTAAGCCAGCCCAGCAAAGGATTGCTAAACTCAATTGATCAGTTTTCTTCTTGCTGATATTCAAACTAAATGGATATAATATTCTTAAAACAGTACATTTTGAGTTTTCTTCCTTGTTATATTTAATGTGCATTCTCTGGGTTATGGTTAGGGACCTGAAGATGCCATTGCTCCTGTCAAGTCAGTGACAAAAGTCTGGGCTTATTATGGTGATAATTTTACTCATAGGGCTTCCAAGGGAATCTCTCCTTTACTAGAGGCTATGAAAGAGATGAACTTTGATTCTTTTAGTCTCTAAATATACTCCTAAATCATGTAATCGGGCTTATTTTGTGATTACAAAGCAGCAAGAGAAAATGCTGAAAAGCTACAAAAAAGTACTCAAGAAAATGAATAGCATCCCTGTCACCTTCCTGGGAGAGATGTTTAGTGTCTTCATCTTCCACATTATGGAGAACACTATTAAAAATGACATACAAGCTTGCAAACAAATATCAGAACAGGTGCCACCATGTCTGCCATTAACTGTGTTATGCACAAATGTCTCTATTAGTAAGAAAACCTCATCCTTCTCACTGGCTACAAATACTTCTATCTTTTGCTGTTCCAAAATAAGATAAACAGTGATGCAAGATAGGTCAAAATGACAGAGAAATGGGCATGTCATAACTAGGAGTTGAACTGTTTGAGTCAGAGAGGACAGAATCCATTTGCCTGATTTCAAGTAGTATTGAAATATCATATTTAATATATTAGCACCCCAGTTAAGAGGGATGATGCAGAAATAGCAGGATGATGTTGAAATAATTTGTTAGGGATTAACATGGAAAACGAAGTGAAAGAAAATAAAACCATCAAAAAATAAAGGACTAAATACTTAAAAGGAAAAGTGTATAGGTACAGCTATTTAAGGTATTTAATTATAGCAAGAGTGTGGGAGATCATAATCCCTCAGGCAACTCAGGCCACCTCTCAGCTAGCCAAAATATTTATTCTACCAATCTATGACGTGGAGAAAGCACATGTATAGAAAGGAAGTGGTAGGGGAGGAGTCTGTGGCATGGAAATGCCAATACGGTGACTTGAGCCATCTATCTCGTCAGGCTTCCGCTTAAGCCAGCACTACCTGCAGGCCATTCAATATCACCCTTGAGAACTTTGACAGATCTTAATGGTATGTTTAGACATCTGAGAGGTCTAAAGAACATACAACTCCCCTCATTTTATAGTGCCAAAATTGCTAGTGTGCATAAGAGCCTTGTTACCAAAGACCTAACAAAAAAAGACAACAATGCAGAAGATTGCACTGTTTTGCTTATTAAGCAGCCTTATTGTTTTAAGCAGTAGTCAATTAATCACTGAAAACGTTTCCCTGACTATAATTAATAACTACAAACAAAAGACCTTAGGCAAAAAGACAAGTTAGATCTTGATAAAAGCAAACATCCAAGAAAAGATTTTTGCTCTTTACCACTCCTGGAGAGTGCAGATCATGAACAGAATCTGTGCCTGAACTACTGAATGCAAAGACAGAAGAAGGAAGAACAGTCCTGTTAAGACAGTCATTTTCAAACATTTATATGCAGGAAGGGAAAACAACTGAACAGACGAGGACTGAATAGCAGTACTTCATAGGTAATAATGGATACAGAAGGCAAGTCCCATAGTTTTTTCATACAGAAGCATTAAAACACACGAACTCTTATAATGTTACAAAGATCTGCAAATCTGAATGCTAAATTTCACAAGTGATGGCAATAGGGAGCAGAAGGTGAATTAAAGGAACAGGTATTTGAACTAGTTCTTCGGATGCCATCAGATGCTCCAGGCACCGCAGTATCCAAAACTGGTGAGCAGACCTAAGAGCTCCTTGGCACAAAAGGCAGAAAGGGGACAGTCTCTTCCCTTCTTTTCCCTCACTTTCACTCCCTCCCCAGCCCCTGTGACTCCCCTTCAACCTCCTACCACCTTAGCAGCTTCACAGGAGGTAGCTCAGTGTTGCTGGAGCTACTGCCAGGCCAGCAATGCCTGTACCAGCATGAGGTTATGAAAGGTAAGGAAATAGGGTCGGCCCCTCCTCCTCCACAACAACAGCAAGGCAGTGACATGTTTTATCTCCTGAAATCACCAAAGTCACCACCCACTGGTTTACATGAGCTGAGCTGATCCTAGACATTCATAATATAATAAGCTTCATTGAATGACATGGATTCCACAGAAGCCCAGATGACATCTAGGAGGTACAATGAGGAATAATTCAGTGTATTTACAAAACTTCTACCAGTTCTCGCAAAAGTTTATGTTGTTCCACAGTGCTACTTCTCCCTCACACCCCAGAATAGTTTGCAGGAGTACATTCAGCAGGAAAAAAAAATAATAAAACAACATATGCCCTCCTTTAATTCCATCTGTGCCAACAGCAGTTCTAGCATAAATAAGTTGCATTTTAAATATACCACCAGTCAACAGGGCTAAGCCAAGAGGAAACCTTGCAAATGGAGTTTTACAGAAGTACAGATGACAGGCTTAACTGTGAAGAACTTCAAATTCATCAGCAGCCAGCCCCACTCCTTCAGTAAAAAACCAAGATGGGTTTGGTCTTGAAAGTTAAATTGAATATTTAAACACAGCATTTCCACTGACATAGAGTAGGTGCTCTACATATGAGGCAGCAAATATTTACGGTTTCCATTTTATGTGTGAGAACATATACATCACGATATAATATATTCATTCCTACCCTGTGTATGTGCTAAGTAAACATAAAGACTAGGATTGTATGCATTATTTCCTGCTAATTTACCCTAAGAGCAATATATTCAACTTCAAACCCGATTTCCATTCTTCTCTTTGCAACACATTTCACATCCTAAATTATGAATGTGCAACACAGGATGTCATTTGGATGTCAAGGAAGCAATCAGCTGAAGAAGACTATCATTCAGAAACGATTTAAAGGCAAACTGAAAACAATTTTTTTTTAAACCTTTAAAAATGCTACACTATATTAAGAATATAAGAATTGCTTCTATTACTGCCTGGAGTGTTGAATTTTTATTCATACTTAGGATTATTGCCTTTACAAAGTACTAAATTCAGCAAGCACACAGCATAAATTATGGCAGTGATTTCCATGTAAAGATAGACCGCTGAACTCCAGAAGTGAAGAATAAAAATAAGGGGAAGGGGGAGAATCTTTGCAAGACATACACCAGAGCCAATAGTGTCAAAACACCTTCAAGACCAAGCTTCAAACTAACTCCAGAATTGGCCACATCTTTGATGACTCCATCTGCAGCAGTCCTACCAGCCAGACGCAGTGCTCCTCTTGCCCTAGAATTGGACACTGCCCTTAGTCCCGCATCACAGTGAGACTGTGGAGGACTCAATGCAAAAATCTTTAGCTGTGATCTGGAATACTCTTCTCTGATGGACAAGTCATCCCTTAACATGAGATGTGTTAGGCTGTGTTACAGATAGAAAGATTGGCACAGATGGGATTGTGCTACAATCAGAAAGATTGGCACAGATGAGGTGGTATTACAAAGGGAAAGGAAAGGTGCTCACCCATCTCTGACGATCTAGGCTCACAAGAAGGAATCCACAAGGGAGGGACCTCCAAACAGAGATCCTACTCCAGTGGCAGTCAGCTCTTAAATGAGGTCTAAGAGAGGTGCAGCCAGGCTCCACCCCTTCCGGTCACACAGCTGAATCACCTTCACCTGTGCTCCCAGGGCTGACCACGTCCTTTCCTCAGGCACTCAATCAGTGGTTCAGACTATCACTCCCACACAGTCTGCATCAGATCATTATCAGTCACTAACAGCAGATCACAATGTCACTACTGTTAAGCAATATATGAAACCACTCAAGATGTTCCAGAGCAAGGAATTGACCCTTCCAATGTTTTCACATGCTAAGTAAACATATTTGTTTTGGTTATAATATTGTTGATGTTTTCTTTCTGCAGCGCTGACCCATTCAAATGGGCAGTTTGGGACTATTAGACAGAAGCTTTCTGAGGTACTCACAGCTACATATGCAAACACCAACCTCTGTTTCTGGGCACATATGCACCACCCCAGCTCTTCCCTTAAGGCTGCAAAGAACAAATCTTTCTCCCAATAATTCATCGTGGTCCAACAGATGAATTTTTTACTCCATTTACAGTCTGTAATAGCTCCCAATCAAACCCAGCCATTTCTCTCCCTCTTCTTAAAGCTCGCCTGAAGCAGTCAGAGGAATGACACCATACAGTACTGACAGTGAAAGACTAAAATAACTACAGATATATGTTTGAACATACAAATTCATGGGAAACACTAAGCTTTCACCATTCGCATTATGATAGCAATCAGGAATTACACTGATTAGAGGCTTTGTTCTTTGTAGTCACCATGAATTTAATCATATTTCATATTTTGCCCTTTTCAGTGCTACTCTAGCTATATTTACTACAGAAGTCTACGACAGCAGGCAATACCTCTGAGAAGAGCAGTATGAACTGCACCTTTCAGATACTTAAGCTTCTTCACACCTAGTGGATTTCTACCTTGGAAGCAAAAAAAAAAAATCTTTGTCAGAGAAGGAGGAATGCTCAAGAGAATGTGCGCGGGTAGGAGAGCTGCTGCCCAGCTCAAGAGTTCAGAGCACAACCTGGTGGAGCCTGACACAGCCACAAAAGCTCTCCTTGAAGCAGCAGTACAGCTGGGAACAGAGCTTCACGTACAGAGCTGGGTGCTTATGACTGTCAAGGAGATGCTGTATGGCACAGAGTCAGGTACGATGCCTTGGCATATGCAAGCCAGTAAAAGAGTTCCTACAAAAGCAATCCTGACCCCCAGTAGAGAATGGCTGCTTCATAGAGGGTCTGGATGTTGCAACCAAAATACATCATTACGATATGTATTAAACCAATTGATACAGTGCTAGATTTCACTTGCTAGGACAGGTAAGTAACTGCAGACAAAACCAAGAGAGCTTCCACACTGGGATTTCTGATACAAATTCAGACTTAGGATCTATATCGAAATAGGAGACCTCTGGGGGAGTTGCACTCACAGTATTATTCTTTTCAAGTAATAGTATGGGTAAATAAAAGCAGTTCAGGAAGGATGCACTGGTATTGTCTGTGACAGTGAATTAACCATCAGGGACCAATTTCTGCCTTTCATTAAGTATTTTCAAGAGATAAAGGCAAATTTCACATTTTTAAGGGTAGAAAGACTCCTCCTAGCCATTTTCCAGCCCTAGCTTACAGCACCTGAAACACTAGCAGCTACAGTAATCCAAGGCAGGAGAATTTTTGCTTTATTTTACAAGTGCAGGAATATATTTTTTATTTTATTTCTGTAAGCACAAACTGAAGCAGGAGAGGAGCACTGAAACTTTTGGTGAAGTATTGGGAAGAACACCTTACGGGTGCATCTGTAGACCAATTCAGTTCCAGCTGTGGTGCTCAAACGCACACACTCTGCTCCCCAGTATAAGCAACTGGGAGAATCTGAATTATTCTCTAACTCAGTAATTCAAATATTCAGTTGCATGAGTATTATTCCTAAAGCTTTACTAGGGAAAACCTTAATGAGAAATTCAGCCTTCTTATTGCTAAATGGAATATAATATTATAATGAATAAATACTAAATATTCTAAATGGAAGTTTAGGTCTCAGTCAAAGGCTGAAAAAAAGTCTCAAAAAGCACCACAAAGACTCAGAAGACTAGCAAAAGACTAGCATAAGGAAACTGAAACCATTCACATCCCTTGTCTGGAGAAGGGCTTCATTTTGGTGTATAATTCCAGACTGGCAATATCAGACGGGCATTCTTTTCAGCTCCGCTGTTTCAAAACTGTAGCTGATTTCATTTGGGGTTTTTACAAAGCTATTTCCACCAGAAGGTTGGTAGGCAAAAAAAAATTTGAATAACAAGTCCCAGTTCAATCTAAATAGAAGGCCCAGCACTTACATTCCAAAAGCTGAGAGTTCATAATTCACCTTGATCTTTTCAAGGCACATTGATTTGAATTACTGCCTTGAAAGGCTATGAGATTTAAAATACCTGGTGGGAATATCTCAAAAAACCACCTTTCTTCTGCTGGGAAGGCAAGGCTCCTGCCCAGCAATGGAAAGTGGCTTTCTGTCATGGAAATGACATACAAAGCATAGAAGTAATAGCTTGTTTTTAAAATCTGTAATGAGCTGCCGCAAAATTGAAACTTCTATCAAAACTAACATTAGCAAAACTTCGACAATAACTATGTGAAAAGTCATCTAAACCTTCACTGAATATTAAGTGAATCACTACAATATAGAAAAACTCTTTTCAAAGCCCTGTTATTCTAACACACAGAACTCCAAGAATGTTAAGTCAGGATCTGTCATGCAGAACTGAAAATGGTATTTTGTTCCAAGTAGTGTCTGTTATATGTTGCATTATATTCCTTCAAAACAAACCGTATTGATAGTAGGCAAGAATAATTTTACTTAATCTAAATATGTAGGATTCCAGAAAAAAGCAGACAGAAGGCCAAAAGCATGAATTATGCATACTGTATTGTTAAACTCCTCTCCTACTTTACAGCTGCAGCAGCTTTTTGCATGGAAAAAGAAATTAGGGTGGAACATATATTGAACAATTTTCTCCATAACTGGTTCTTACTCACCTTAAATGTAAAATTTTATTTAGCTACTATCACAGGGAGATGTCCTTATTAGAGTAGCACATTTACATGGGTCCCTTTGAAAGGATTTAATACAAACAAGTCTGAAATAATTGAAGGAAAGATTTTCTGACTGTTCTCAAAAGAGCTTAGTGAAGAAGAGTACAGCAGGAAAGAATTCTTTTATTATATTGATTTTCCTAGAGGGGAAAAAAAATAAAATCAAACTAAGGTAGGTCAAATAAACCAATTCTTTTTTATAAAAATCAATACGAACTTGAAGAACTTCAGTGAATTTACATGCCAGAAAATTTTATAGCTGTACTGTGAAACAAGATCTGCACATTATTACTCTAATAAGGCGGGTAATAGAAGAAACTAACTTGGTTCATTACCATACAATGCTATTTTAAAATTGTTTTAAGTGTGATCTGTATGTATTTCTCTTATCCTAATCAATTCATCAATCTGAGATACAACTATTCTATATTACACTGCAACTCACAAAACCTGTTCAATCGCAACACACAGCTGGCCTGCAGTTGCTTAAAACACATCTAAATTATTTCTACACATACTGCAAAGAAAATTGCACACAAATCTCTACCCAAGTCAAAAATTCTTAATCACTAAGGTGCTTCCACTCTATGACAACAAAGTACCCACCATCACCTCAAAGCTAAACACACCAATTTCAGCTGCTTATTCTCTGTATCTCACTGGGTGCTCAAGGTAGAAATGAATGTCTTATATATGTCTTCAGCACCTAAAATGCTACTTTCTTAAAACTGAAGTATTCTTTCAATGAGTAAATACAGTTTCCCATCTGATAAGTGAACGTTATACCCCTTTCCTGATTATATATCCATAACAATGTACTTGCTGTCCCAAATACTTGAAACTGGGAATATTCTGGAGCAGTAACCTCAGCTCAGTGTTACCAGTTACTGTCAGTAACATCAGTCAGACGGATAGCAACCATAGGACTGAATTTCAGTTTATGGCAGGACCCACTTTGAGGGCATACCTGTTATGTCCTGGTCATATAATGCAGCAATCAGCTGTGAGACTCAAGGAAGAGAGGTTTTCCAGCCACTTTGCTTCAAGAGCTCCATCCACAGTGCTGCATCTCCCTCACAGTCAGGTTCTACCCTACAAAAGGTATCCAATTCCCTGCATTTCTTTTTTAGTTCCTGCTTTAGTCATTAAGAACACAAATTCTTTGTGTTGGGAATTGTTTTTTTTTCATGCACATTTAAATAACATCAGGCAACCTTTCCTAAATACATCAGAAAAATGGAGATGAGGGCTAACAGGTTCTGATCAAACTTTTGGAACTGATTACACAACTTCCACTGACTTCACCAGGGGCATGATTAACACGAACAGAGCAGAGTCTGAGGTATCTCTTTTTAATAAGAATTTTCCACACAAACTAAGCTGACAACAAAGTTCTCTCATGATTAAAAGCCATTTGTCACACTTGCAGATAAATAGAGGACTCAATCCTGTTTCTTCTCATCTTCCTCTTCAAGTCCAGAGTTGTAAATAACATTAAGAAATAGAATTGAGTATAAGTACCTCCTGACAGTATTAATTTGAGCAAACAAGAACCCAAACAGCAATCTTAGAGATAACTTTAAATAGCTTCACATTCTCTGTTGATGTAAACTGGGCCAGCAATTGATCAGAAGTTAGGAAGGAACTCTTCACTCAGAAGGTAGTGAGGCAGTGGCACAGACTGCCCAGAGAAGATGTGGATGCCCCATCCCTGGAGACATTCAAGGCTCAATTAGATGGGGTCTTGGGCATCCTGATCTGGTGGGTGGCAGCCCTGCCCATGGCAGGGAGTTGGAACTGTGTAATCTTTGCTGCCCCTTCCATCCCAAGTCATTCTATGATTAATTATTCATAAATACCATGGAAAGCATACGCTTCTCTCTTTTTTCCTAAAGGATAGAATCTGCCTTCCTACTCCTACACAAACTAAATACTGCCAGGAGAGCCAAAGCTTTAAGATCTAGCAAAATATGTTTTAAGATCTACAATGAATTTCTCCCCTCGCCTATCAAAGTATTCCAAAACAGTATTAAGCATTCATATTTCAGCTTATACTTGGTTTCCAATAACCAATTAATTTTGCGTTCCTCATAATTAAAGACAGCACAGTCATAACACGAGGACAAAGACCATAATACAGAAGCATAAAATCATTTATGTTGGAAAAACATCTTCAATACCATCAAGTCCAACTATCAATCAGACCTGCTGAGTCCCATCACTAATCACTTAGCATTACAGAAGTACATGCAGCTTTGCAGCATCCACTATTTCTGGTCAAATATTCACCCAGTTTCTCACGGTGCTCTGTGAACACCACTTCATTGCTTCCCCATTTCCACTCCAACAGTCCTCAATGAATACCAAGAGAACTTTGGCCCAAGATGCTCACTGGAAAATTCTTTCCATCTTCAGTTAAAAGCATCAAAGCCGCAAATGCATTCCCAGTAGCAAGGCAGCACATAGGATTGGAAAACTTCCCCAAATCCCAACTTTATTTCACTTCACCAAGAGCAGAACTAGGCTATGGCTTTACATAACCTAGGGTTGATTTTGTTTTGTTTTTAAACCGATGCATTCAAATGCCTTTTCAGGACTGCAGTCCTAACTTAGCTTCAGGTGTAGCCTCTGGTTTTAACATCAGTAAAGTTCTATTATCACTGAATAGAAATGCAAAAAGCTTCTGCGAGACCCATCATTTTTAATTATATATTCAGGAATGGTAGATACATTTGACTTATTTTTGCCTACTTTACTGCAAAGAAAAGTAAACACAAGGTAGAAGAACTCAGATTCTGTTACTCACCACACTCACTTCTCCTGGTAACCAAACACAAGCTTTATGTCACCTGACAGGAGTGCTTTCTCATTCTCCTTCTTCATGACTGTCTCCTAGGATTAAAAAAGTATTTTTTAAATTGAATGTTCAAAGTAGCAGCAGCAGCATGCAACAGCAATGGAAATAAAGACAGCACAGTCCTTTCACTCTTTCCATTAGAGAAACAGACTTAAATATGCTGTTACCAATGCCAAGGCTTAACCCTCTCCTACTTAGGG
>PPHD01010302.1:0-19760 GCA_002909625.1 Bambusicola thoracicus
GTTCACAATCTGCTCCTTCTCTCCAATAATGGAGCCTCTCTTTTAATCAGAAAGTAACTGCTCTCTGTGTTACTGTGTGGAACATTTAGACACACTCTTCAGGGAGAGCTGAAAGCAGCAACGCTGGGGCCTTCAAGAGAAGGACAGAAGAAGGGAAAGGACCAACCACCACAGGATGTCATGTTGCTGGGATCAGGCTAACACTTTCCCATAGCCTTTCTTTGACTCCATGGTTTCAGCTCTTCTCAGCCCAGTGTGCTGATCTAGGGGATAAAGGGTTTCTGAAGGAGCCTGCTTGACTTGGTGTTGTTTCCTATCCCAATGTGATCTGAGTGCACAATGATGACTGAATGGGATCATACACTGTGGCATGAAGACTCTACCCCGTTTTCTCTGCACAGCACCAAGCACAAAGGTTCTGAGTTGCCTCAGTCCCTCTATTATTTTTACCCTTTCCCTTCCACTCCCCCTTGCCTCATTCTCTTCTTTCACTCCCAGAACCCCATCCACCTCTGTCACTGCTCCTCAGTGGCTGCCTTCCCCCTTCACCTTCATTTTCACCCTTCCTGAATTTCTCTGCTATATTTTCCAGTCTGCTCCTGCTGCATTTTTTTCCTCTTGATATTCTCAAAGGAAATCTCCTCTGTTGTTTGCATCATTGTTTCTGCAGGTGCAGGATTCATTAAGCACCAAGAGCATTAAGTATGCTTCCCTCTCCTTCTCTTCTGTGCCTGCAGTGGTTTGAGATACAAGGTTTGGGGAATACTCATAAGGTCAGCATGGTTTCTCTGTCCAAATCTCAGTCCAGGCAGGCATTTTTTGGCATCTCTGGCATTTTTCAAACACACTCTTTGTTCAAGTATCAGGGAGTTGGAGTGAGGATACGGGATGACAAGTGAACTCTGTGTGTAGAATGGGAGTTTAATGGGAGTTACTGCCATGAAAAATCTTTGGAAATGAGGGATCACAGAGTAGTCTGTAAACCAAATCATAGAATTATAGAATCAGTATGTCTGGAAAAAACCTCTAAGATCACCTGGTCCAACTGCCAGCCCATCCCCGCCATGCCCACTGACCACATCCCTCAGTGCCACATCCACACGGCTCTGGAACACCTCCAAGGATGGTGACTGCACCACCTCCCTGGGCAGCTGTGCCACTGCAGCACCGCTCTTTCCAAGAAGAAACTTTTGAGTGGCCATTCTTCCTCCTTCTTTTGCTCTCTGGGAACAAATTGGAACCATCTCTAACATGGTACTCTCAGAACTACTGCCCTGCACAGCTCCTGGGATACAACCATGACAGTATCCTGGAGAGGGAGGGAAGCAATGGAATTAACAGGCACTGCAGATGTTTCAAGGGAAGTCTGGTGAAACAGCAGCAGTAAGGGACATATAAAACTCCTAGAGAGCTCCCAGCAGGTAGGCTAACTAGAGCAAGGAGGTGTGCTAGATATGGAGGGACTTGAAGACTGGATAATTTCAGCTGTGTGCAACCTACTGTAGGGATCCTGCTTTAGCAGGTGGTTGGGCTTGATGACATCCAGAGGTTCCTTCCAACCCCTAAAATTCTGTGATTCTATGTGATTCTGTGATGAGGAGGGCTGCTGCACTGATCTTGTACATGGGAGAGGGAAGGAGAACCATCGTTTGGGACAGGAGGAAGAGACAGACTTAGAAACGTTGCAACTTTCAATTTCTTCTGCTTTGGTGAATACTTTGGAGGATGGGGAAACAGGTAGAGGCAGAACAAGAAAGAGGACACTGACACACGTGGTCCCTGCAGGAGGTGAGGTTCTCCTAAGGTCTTGGACTACAGTGTCATCCCTTTCGCTGTATTTTCACTGGAGAGCCTCTCTCCCTTATACCAAGAGCCCCATCTGTTCTTTAAGCAGCAAGAGACTCCTTCAGTCTCCTGACACATCATCTGCCTTGCCCAGGGGCTCCTCAGATGGTTCCTGAGACCCGAGGGGCAGAGAGGGGTGGGAGCGCTGCCTCGGTGTGGGTAAAGGACAGGGCAGGACAACTCTGTGTGTTGTGGGGTGGTATGGGAATGCTACCAGAGACAACCATGAGGGATGGCACTTCTCAGAGGTGCTGCTGCCTTTGCTCCACATGTATCGTGGCATGCAGGACCTCCATGTCCTTCCAAGTCAGTGCCTCCCCTTCCCCTTTGGCCATGTGTAACCAGCCCTGTGCTCAGATGGCACAGCTTGATTCACTCCTCTTTATTTCACAGCTCTGCCTGCTTGCTCCATTCGCTTCTCTAATCCTGATGAGGCAGGATGGGAAGATCCCACTCCTTTCCAAAACCAAGACCATTTTCTCTGTCAACAGCAGGAACATTTGGCTTCCATCTCCCTTCTCCTTTCATCTCCTATCTTTCTCTGCGTACTGTATTTCCTCTTTTAATGAGGGCAACACCTGCTTCCCAGGCTCATTTGAATCCCTGAGGAACCTTCCTCAGCAAGTGCAGTAGGAGCTCAAAGAAGGAGTGGAAGGATGGGCAGACCCCACTGGAGGACAGTTCACCTCTCCAAATGTTGGGTACGGAAGGTGAACCACTGCAATAGGATATTGCATAAACTGCTAATTGTGCAAGAGAATTGTGAAGCTCAAACATCCTCCTGGCTGCCAATCTCTGGGTGTTCAGGATGTAATAGGTCACCCTATTAACCCTTCCCGGGTTGTTTCAGAGCTTATGCTCTAGGAGCGACACCCAACATGTTATCTTGTGGCTCAGTAGGACAGGTCTTTGGGGAGGAGGTGTGAACAGAGAGATGGGGTCACTGCCTATTGCCATTTCATGGACTATAACTTGTTCATTAAGAGAGAGGAACAAAGGTTGTGTGTTCGTGAGAGAGCACTCCCAGGTACCAGCAAGCCAGTGTGCAACCCTGCTCTGAAGCAACAATCCCTACCTATCTTTTCACTGTGCAGCCAGCTGCCCAGCCAAACCTGGTGACTGTGCTAATTGGGAGCAGAGGGAGAGAAGCTGAGACATGTCAGGGGAAGATGGAATGACTGAGCGAGCAGACGGCAGACGGCGGCACAGGGAGACAGACAGGGGGAGAGGGGGGGATTGTGTGAGCAGGAGGGGCAGAGGAAAGGCAAAGAGGCTGAGAAGGGGCGGCTGAGCAATGCCAAGTGTTGGAGAGAGCAGGCAAGCACGCGTCAAAGCTGCAGGCACTCGGGGATGGTGTTGCAGGCAAAGCTGAAATATAAATGGAAATTCTCACTGAGCCGGATCAATGCCATATTGGGGAGTGAAAAAGGGGGGCTGGAGGAGTGAAGGAAAGCAATACAGGCAGGGCAGCCCATCTGACATCTTGCCAGGCACCCCCAGGAGCCTGTAGTGGAGGCTGTTGAATTGAGGACTAGGCAGCCAAAGAGCAGAGGGGGAAAAGGGGCACTAAGCCATTCATTTGTCACTAATACACCAATAAGGAGAATGAACAAAGACACACAGCCATTTTTTTCAGTTTCCTTCTTGCCTTTTACCCCCTCCCAGTCTCTCTCTCCCTCATGGCAACCAGGTAGCCCTTCTTTGCCCACCAACCCACACACTGCCTCTGTCTCCTACAGGAACTGTTTTGTGTATTGGCACTTCTCCCTAGGGCTCCAGGAACCCACCAAACATGAGGCTCTGATAGCCCCAGGTGCTAATGAACACACGTATTCCTTAACTCCAAAGTTATATCTTCCACCTGTCAGGTCCAAGAGGGGCTGAAGAGTCCTGGCCAAGAAGTTTTAACCAGGAGGGTTAAGGTGAGAGGAAGGTAGGGGATCTAAAGGCATAATTTCTTAAGCCAAGGGTGCTGTGTTCTCCCTTGCAGGATGGTGTGGTTTGTAATTCCCTTGGCTTTTGCTGTTGAGTCCTACTCATTGTTGTCTTTCATTTAATTGTGTTTTCTGCTTGTGCAAGTGCCCTGATCAGACACAGCTCCACACGTCCACCACCAACCCTAGCCCCTGTCAGACCTGTCTTCATTTACCTCCCTTAGCTGTACAGTCTTCTCCTCCAAGGTTCTTTTTTCTTTATCTAACACCTTCCTTCTCCCACCTCTCTAGACACTGACTTTCATGGGACTGGAGAGCAGACAGAAAAATCAATGTGGAACAGTGCAAATTAGTCCTGAAATCTGCCATTTCTTACCATCTGTCTTTACCCACTGCACATTCCCTTGTGTCACAAGAAGAAAGCTTCCTTCAGAGCACTGGGAAATGTATTCTCAGGCAGAAATATTGGTAATGAGAGTATAGGCGTTGCCACGGCACTGGAATCTGCAAGTTGGAGAGTTGAAGGATTGAGCTGTGATGAACAAAAGGACAGACTGGTGAATGAGCAACCTCTCTTGGTCTCGATCACCCGTGGTCTCCTAATACCACAGCCCTGGCCACTCCTGCTCACAAACAAGATGGTGAACCTCTGACTCTGAAAGTCTCCAAGCCTTAAAGCAAAAGGTAGGCCGTTGCGAGAGAAAAAAGAGCACTTTACTGCAGCATGTTCTTAGACTCATAGAATCCTTAAGGTTGGAAAGAGCACTAAGATCATCTAGTCCAACCATCAGCCCACGTCTGCGAGTACTCTAGGCCATGTCAATCAGTGCAACATCTACCCTCCAGAGATACTGAGAACTTTCTGGCTTTGTGGTGAATCCACACAACCTGTGTGTGTAGGGAAGCAAATATTTCCATTTGATCATGCTGAGGCTCACTGTTGTATACCATCAAGCCTACATCTCCTGTCTGACGTTGATACCTGACAGTAGTTGCCCTAGGGAGAGTCAGAGAGTGCGAGCATCATCATCATGACTTTGCTTTTGTGAGCACCGCCGTGCCAGCAAACATAGAGGTTCTCCCATTTCATGTGAGTAGGACTGACTCAGCTCCTGCAAGGTGGAAAGAAGGATTGTACTGCTACGTAGAGATGCACTCTGTGGGAGATTAGCTTAGCCAAAGTAAGCCCTATGAACACGAACACAAAGACTCATTTACTGCCCACATCAGAGCCACTCACACGAGGGCTGTAAGGCTTCTGGAGCTCTGTGGAAAGGATGGCACCTTCACGGTGGCACCTTAACCAGCTCGTGGTCACACAGTTTGAAAGGAGTGGGATCTATCCAAATGTTTACTTCAGCATGGTATACCAGCAGCGCCTAGAGTGGGGTTCTGCCTAAGCACTTTGTGTGCTTATTAAGTCAAGACAGAGCCAGCAATATGGATATGCACCTCACAGTGTGGTTAGACTTGTGCATGGCATACATGATAAATATGGCTTACTTGACTCTCAATTTGAAGATCAAAACACAGTTTTCCTGTGGGAAGCCAGAGCTCAGGGAACACATTCCACTCTGCTCACTTAAGTCAAAATTTCCCAAGGAAGTTATATCCCATTTGCCCCAAATCTGATCATCATCCTTGTACCTCACCCCCATCTGCCATCCTGATAACTGAAACACGAATGTCTCCCCAGCTTGCCTAACACCCTCCCATCCCTCACCCTGCTGGCTCCGCTTCTCATGTGCATCACAGCCAGTTTCTGTGCCTTTGGAGATGTTTGTTTCTCTTTTGATTTTTCACAAGTGATTATCTAAGTCAGAATTTGTCACCCGCAGAATGGAAGGAAAATGAACCTTCAATCACAGATGCAGACCTACCTGCTGGGAAAGAGAGAGAGGGAAGAGAAAGGAGAAGCAAAGAGAAGAAGGGTACGTGAATCAGAGCAAAGAGATCATGAACAGAGTGAGCAAGAGTGAAGACAGGACACGCAGGGAGGGGTGGGCAGTGGGATGAAGAGTCTGAGATGGGGAGACTAAATGAAGCAGAACAACATAAGAAAGATTACTATATCTGGAGGCAGAAGAAATACATTTCCTCATCCCCCTCTCCATTCTGTCCCCTGCCTAATCCAAACCCAACACTCTTATCTCCTTTTGCTCCCAGCACTACTGGTTCCTTACTGAAGCTGTGGGGTGCTTCTGCCCACCTTGACCTGTGCAGAGGCAAAGTAACCACTGCAGCCTGGCTCCTCATCAATACCCCGTCCTTGCTTCTGCCCGAAAACATACCCTCACACACACACTTGCACATGATTATTCACATCTCTCAGATGAGAAGATGGTTATCATACGTCCTCTTAGTCATCACTTAGCAGAGCTAAACATATTTAGTGTTTAATCTTTCCTCATCAGTCAGGCTTTCCTTTGCCCCTCTCTCTGCTGCTTTGTCCTGAATATTCCTTCTTTTCTCTTCATTTCAGTTAATAAGCTGCCCAGCCAAGCAGAGCCCTCCAGAGAGGGGCAGGAGCTCTCTGCTTTAAGGACAACCATTTTCCTCTCCCTCCCTTCTCCTGCTTTGCTCCACCTCCTCCAAACAACAGCTATGGATATCGTTTTGTAATCTTCTCGTCTCTTCCTTCTCTACTTCATTACAGTTTGCTTCCAGGTCTCTCCATATCTCTGCTCCTTTAAAGAACAAATTACTTGTGTCAGATAAAGAGATGACAATGTTGAGTTCTTGAGATATACATTTAAAAGTATATGTGCTTCTTTAAATTAAAAGGAGCATTGTGTCTGTGAAGAGTTTGATACTAAGAAGCCCATATATAAAAAAAGCTCAAAGATGAAAAGCACCAAGTAATCCTATTAGCATTTTAAATTCATTTTGATAAAGCATATCTCAGTTGCAGGAACCTGAGGACCATTCATTATACCACACAGAGATGCTGGACTGTGCATCCTCACTGGGAAGGCAAGGTGGAATCCGGGACAGGGCTGTGCTTGTCCAATGGGGATGAATAAAGGCTGCTGCAGGTTTAATGATTGCTAGGGAGCCTATATTTGCTTATGGTAAAGGATGGAGGACCTGACTGGATTTTAAATAAGTGCTGCTACAAGTTGATCGAATGTCCTATAATTAGGTAGATTTAGATGCTGCCATTCTTTCAGATAGCTCCAGGACACCATTAACCTGCTGTATGAAGCAATAGTGGCCATCACCTACGCACAAGCATACATCACTGCCCAAAACAAAGATGTATGTGAAAGAGTATGAGAGAGGATTAAATAAAGCAGTGGAAATGCAGACTTATAAAAGGAAGAGATGAAAGGCATGCAGTGAAAAAGCACTGAAGAAAGTCTTTGGGGCATCACTGTGGATAACGAGGGCTTGGAGCCCTATGCAAAGAAATTGCCACCTAGATTTTGCCTTATCAAAGCAGCAGTTTGTGTTTCCGTTAGAAAGAGAGGTTATCCCTAGAGAACTTTCTAGATCCATCATTTATTTGTCTCATCAGTGGAAAACAATAGAAAGGAGACTGAACTTCAGCCAACAGCTTGCCTGTAAAAGATGCAGCACAGTGTCTGGGGATAAGCCTAGGGCAGGGATCCTGTAATGTATGTCTTCCCACTATACTACGTCTCCCACCAGTGGGATTCCAGAAACATCCAAAAGGTCTGTGCTCGGTGAAGAGCTGTGAGCTGCTGGTGCCAGTGATGACACCTCCCATCATGGAATCATAGAGTCATTAAGGTTGGAAAAGACCTCCAAGATCATCTAGTCCAACCATCAGCCTACCCCCACCATGCCCACTGCCCATGTCCTCAGTGCCACGTCCATACGGCTCTGGAACACCTCCTGGGACAGTGACTGCACCACCTCCCTGTGCAGCTGTGCCACTGCAGCACCACTCTTCCTGAGAAGAAATCTTTCCTCATATCCAACCTGCAACCATCGAATGTGTACTACTTCTTGTATGTTTTATCACATCAATCCTAGCATAAAATTTGGGGCCCCTGATTTATACTGACCTGCATATCTCAGGCCATTTATATTTTCCCATATTTGCTAATAACAGCCAAAGATTTCAGTTGAATCTGGAAAGTCAGTGTTTGTTTACCAAATAAAAATATGTGCTGCTAGCAGGGACTGAGAGCTATCAAAGTGTGAGCTCGCTCAAGGGTTTCTAAAGACAGGGACGTGACTCCTTCCTGGAGCACAGAGAGTATCTTCATGCTTGTTTTTCTCCTCCATCTGTCTCTGTTCTCCTTCAGCACTCCATCCCATTCTGCTGGTCTGTCCTTTCATTTTTTCCCAGCACTTAGCTAACCCCAGGTCGGTGATGTGGGTGTACCTCTGCTCTTTCTCTCTCCCTCATGGCCGTATGTAAGCACAGCAGGTCCACAGGGACCGTAGAGTTGCCTATGCATCTATCCCTGTGTTTTGGATTAGCAAAGAGTGAAAAAGAAGAAGACTGTTTAGAGTCAATTTAGAAGGAATTGGTAAGAGCTCAGCCAGACCCTTTCCATTTCTCTGTACACAGACTTCTCCGTCCACCACCTCCTGCTCCACTGAAGCCAGAGAGATGTTTTCCCTGTTGACTTCAGTGGCAGCGGGAGCCAGCCACTAATTAGAAGCCAGGATGACAAAGCACGGAGCAGCCCGACACCGCTAGACCACAGGTGCCTAGAGGCAGAAGAGGCAGCTCCTGTCCAAGGATCAGTTTCATTAAGACAAAGAACATGAAACAGCTCTCCCTGAACTGACATCCGTCTGTCAAAGGAGTCTGCAAAGAAAGGCAGAGCTGACAGAGGCCCCAAGGAGAATCTCATTAGCATGGTTTTAGAGAGGCCTCTTGATGAGAGAGCGGTGAAGACTATCTTCTCCCTCCCATCAGGGCTGGCTCGTGCCTGTCAGTTCACTGTGTCAGTTCTCAGAAGCTGATGGGGACGGACAGGTAAGACTGATGGAGGTCACGGGCGTGGGAATGTGACCTAGGAGGAGGCACTGGGCTGAGAGCAAAGCAGTGGAGCAAAGCACCAGAAAGTGAGTGCATAGTGGCAGCATGCAGGGCCATGACTCACGTTTTGGCTCCAAGGAGAGGAGCTGCTGTAAAGGGCAGCTACTACAGCAAACACCCCAGGGTGAGTGCTGGGGTTGGAAGGGCATCACCTCACCTCTTTGTGCACATATGCATGCTACGCAGGGTTGAATACAAATACATTTCATTTAGGCACAGCTTTCACTCCAGGGACACAGCTGCACATCCCTAGAAGTTCATCAAAATCTCAGCCCAGCTCAATTAACCCACGGCTCAACCTGGCAGACAGGGACACCATTCCACTCTCATGGGAGCAGTGATGAAGAACGACTCCTTCTCTCTGTGAACAGCAGCAACACGAGTGTTTGTGTGGGAGAGGTATAACCCAGGGACATCTGGCTCTCCTGGTGTGAGGTACAGCTCCATGAATGTAACATAGATCAGTGACTTCTGCAAGGCTTAGAACCAGGCATTTCTCTAACACCGTGTCTCTCCTGAGGCACTCCTGCTGGTAACTGCATTCAGACACTTGCCCTGCAGTACAATGAAAAGGCATGAGCTCAAATTCCCCAGCTAGCTCTGATTCAGTAATCATAACAAGTGTTCATTAGTGCCTGTAGGGATATCCTACTTATTCGCAGTGGTCAGCTGGGCATTACAGTGTGCTCGAGTGGTTCACCAGTCTTTAGTTTCTGGGTCAGGCCTTTGCAGTTGACTGCTGCACAAGTCAGTGACATTATTCTGTGTCTCTGGAGGCTCACATGGGTGATATCATCACCCTTTATTAAAAGTTGCTTCCTGCCATCTCTTTATGTAGATTCAAAGCATTATATCTTTCTGTTCTGTAGATAGCTCATTCTAATAGCCTGTCTTTCAGTCACCCTTAGGGCTGCCACACATGACCTCATTTTGTTTTTTCTATAACAGTGTTGGGAGACCTAAAGCCCATGGGCTGGATGTGGCCTGCAAGTGCTCATGCGCCTGGGACATATGGTATTCAGAAGTCCTGCACATGGGCAACACAGGAGATGCCTCTGGCACAGGCCAGGGCCTTTGCATGTGTCATCACAGGCTCAAATCAAATATACAGCTCACAAACCATATTTCCAACCAGTCCTGATAGCCACATCATGTTGTCACCTCATGTTATTGCTGCACAATGATAAATGTGAATTTAGGACCAGCTAAGAAGGATTGGGAAGACTTGTTCTGTCCCCAGGAAAGAACAGGCTCATCAGCTCTGCACCAGGACTTTGCAGTGATGACATCATCCAGGCTTTAAACAGCTTTTCTGGATGATGCCATGTGATACCTCTGAAAATCTGCATTGCTGATGCTGTCCTGTGCCTGGTTTAGAGGGCTCACATCAATGATGTTAGTCAAGGAGTGAGTCAGAGGCCCAAAAAATGGTGTGCAGCGCAAAGTCACCTACCTGTCTTTAGGTTCTCCTGAATATCTCCTGCAGGTCTTGTATGGCATTTGCCAGACCTGAGCAAATATTTCAGGGTACCAGAAAAGGACCTGGGAACCATGCTCTCACCCTTTATATCCTTGACGTCTTACTGCAAAGACGCTGTCTGCCATCTACATAGCTTTGCTGGGATGCCTTTAGATTTTCCTCTCTTCTGAGGACAGCCGTTCCATCGTGGAGGGTTGTTCCCACTGCCTGGCTCATGCTGCTGATCCTCCAGCTGTCAGAGGATTTGAGCTGCATTATGCAGTGCCCATGTTGTGTTACCATGCTGAAGTTTCCCTTGCCCTTGCAGTGTTTGGAAAGGATCCGTCCCTGAGCCCTGACCAAAACGAACAAGTCCCAGAGCACCAGGCTTGAATTCTTAAACTTCTAGGAGCTGTCAGCACTGGCAGAGAAAGAGGGACTGGAGCTGTGCCCTTAGTGTGACCTCTGTCCATCATCTTCCCTCTCTCTTTTGCCTCCGAGTCCTCGAGAACTGCTGTCTTTGCGTCATATATGCCGGGGAAGGACTGCGCTGGAAGGTGAACACAGCAGCCAGCACACCACTAACACATTCCACAGGCTGCATCAAATGGCTGCCATTCTTCTCCCTCCACAATGATGAGTGGTCCAAGGAAGACAGCTACACTCAGAGGCCTAAGAGCAAGTGTCTGACCCCAGGAATGCCTCAGGAGAGAGACATAGTGCTAAATAAATACCCGATTCTAAGCCTTCCAGAAATCATTGATCTATGTTAGATCCTTCCTTTCATCTCCTCTTTCTCCCCTGTTTTCTGCCTGTCCCCAAGAGTCTGAAATATCTCATGAGATGGAGAATGTAAGGATCATCTTTCTGCTAGTCATTGCAATAAACAAAATCAGGTGAGACGTATTTCTGGGCTTAGCATTGAAGGAAGCCCTTCAAGGAAGCCCTTGTGAGCTACCATAGAACGTGAGCACCACATGCAATAATTGCCAACCTCATCTTTTTCAGCAGTGCCATTTGACTCTTAGGTTAGTACTCCCTGCCTCCATCTGAAATGTGAATTCCCACAGCAGCTCCTTGCCCCCAGAGTGGCCTTCTAGGCAGAGGTGTTCAACAGGTTCCACTTCAGCTCACCTCTCTCCTTCTGTCTACCTCTTGTTCCCTCTCTATCGTGCTTCTTGTCGCTGTCTCAGGCTTTCTCACACAGTCTGTCTCTCACACATATATCTCTAACACAAACACAAAGGATACAGGGTATATGTCTCTCACACATTGTATAGGATCCTTCTCCCTCACAGAGTGTCTCACACACACTGTCTCTATCCCTCACACCCACACTTGCATAAACGTCTTTCCTACTGCTTCATTTTCTTTCTGGCATTGGTGGGAGTCTCAGGGAGCAAGGCTTTGCCTTATGATCTCAGTTTACAGTATCTCACTTTCTGCTAATGTGTATGGAATCATAGAATCATAGAATTGTTGAGGTTGAAAAAGACCACTAAGATGATCTAGTCCAACTGTCAGCCTGCCATTTGTTTCGTTTTATTACTAGTAGTTTCTTCATTTAGTAGTCAGTTCTCTGCCCTCAAGGAGCAACGCGAACTCTTATAGCTTAGCAAGAAACATATTCTAGTTCCTAGGATTCGCTAGACATGCCTTCACTTGCGCAAGGACTTTGCTTTGCAGCCTGGTCCACTTGGCTGTATTATCTATCAGAAAGTGATGTTCACAGCATATGGCAGGTTCACATGATTCAGCTTGAATGCCAGGTGAACCTAATGTGAAAACAAAATGCACGTAGCAAAGATCAGCTCTGAAAGACTGTTGAACTGCAGCTCAACTGTCTGGTAGGAGAGAGAATCCTCTTCCTCATTCCTGGTGTTGATTATAACAATGAGTACCCATATTCAAATGGATCATCAAAACAATTCCTCTGCTTTCTTTTCCTTCCAGCTCACTAATCAGTGTAGGGTATGTTATTGTTTTTACAGACTGCTCTCTGTGAAAATAAGAATTTATATTTTAACAGTAGAGCTGTTCTGAGTGTAATGTTTGAAGACTGTAAGACTGGCAAGGTTTGTAGAGAAGGAATAGCTGTGGTGTAGTTAGAAAGACATGGGCAGTATGTCATGCACACAGACAAGTCTGGAGGAGATAAATGCACCAGGCCCAAGGAAGAGCCTGACCATTTTTACATTTAGTTTGGCTTGTCCAAGAAAAACAACAAACATTTATATCCATCTACAAGCATTATACCACCAACAAATCATTGTTCCAACTTGAGAGGAATCAGAAATGCATGGATTCCTCAAAGCAGCATCACTCCTTTTAAAGGCACAAGTCTCTAAAAAGACAGAGAAATTTCAGTTCAAGCCTTCCCAGCTGGCATGAACCTTCTCATGACTTCATGTAGACTTACAATTTCCATAACATCAAAAGTATCACCCAGACAATGCTATGATAGTTTTACTACTGGAGATACAGATGACACTTGAGTACATATTATCCCTTATATTCACAGAATGGTTGAGGTTGCAAGGGACCTCTGGAGGTCATTGTGCCTGAGCCCTCAACTAAAGCAGGGTCACCAAGAGCAGGCTACCTAGAAACACGTCCAGGTCATTTTTTAGTATCTCCAACATCTCTGAGCAACAGTTCCAGTGCTCAGTCACTCTCACTGTGTTTCCTGGTGTTCAGACAGAACATCTTGTATTCCAGTTTGTGTCCACTGCCTCTTGACTTGTCATGGGGCACCAATGAAAAGATACTAGCTGCATCCTCTTTGTACCCTCTATTCAGGTATTTGTACACACAAATGAGAGTCATAGGAGAGGTGCTCCAGTTCCTTCATCATCTTTGTGGCCCATTTTTTCTCCTTCATGTACCTGGAAATGCTCCCCAGAACTAGCTGCTCCATCATCTTCACAGGGATGGAGGTGAGGATGAGTGATCTGTAGTTCCCTGAGTTCTCCTTGCCTTTCATGAAGAAAGGAGTAATGTTTGCTCTCCTCTAGTCCTGAAGCACTTCTCCTAATCACTGTGATTGTTTAAAGATTATTTAGCACCCCTGGGTGCCTCCTATCAAGGTGCATGGACTTATGCACATTTAGTTTGCTTAAATGTCCTCCACCCTACTTCTTCTACACCAAAGTTATATCTTCCTTGCGCCATTTTTCCCCCTGGACTCCAGGGCCTGGAATTTCTGAAGGCCAGTCTTTCTAGTAAAGACTGAGATGGAAAGGGCATTTGGTACCTTAGCCTTTTCCGTGTCCTCTATCACCAGGGCATCTTCCACATTCAGCAGTAGGCCCATAAAATACCAAGTCTTCCTTTTGCCACTTAAGTGCTTTTGTACAGTTTTGCTTGTAAGGTTCCAAACAGTAATGGAGAGCACACCTGGAGGCTTACTCAGAGAAATTCAGATCTGTGTCCCATGTGCAAATAATACAGAGCATACCTACCATCTGCTCAAAGGAGAATGTGAAGCTGACTGCAAACAAGGTCATTAGCACATCTATCGTAGATCTTCATCTCCTAGGATCAATTCCACAGAAACCTTCTTGGCTTAAAACCAAGGTGCTTTAAGTCATGGAGACATATGTTTCACCTTCTTCCTTTATTTTCACCAGTGATTTCTTTGTGTTTCACTCCACCTACGCACTCCAGTATCTCATTGTCAGCAATTGCTGACATCAGCATTCCCGTCATGAGGGAAATTTTACTGCTAGAAAGATTCCATTGCCCCAGTGCAATGGCTTCCCCTCTCTCACATGCTCTGACATACCTGGCTTTGGTCACAACACCAGGCATGGAGCTGGGAGAGGTAATTATGAAGACTGGTACAAAAGACAACCAGTTCTCTGGGGCTGTTCTGACTTTATTTGATGAGAAGCCCAAGTTCTGCCTCCCGTTCATTTGATTGCTGCTGTGTATATTTGTTTTCTACCTGAGCATCCCACTTGCCCTTTCAGTCCATGCCAAATAGTTGCAAACCTTAGTTTTATTCAGGTACTCCTTGTGTCCTGGGAGAACTGTCAACAGCAGCTGCACAAGCCTTGTTCTGAAACCATGAGTCTCACTGCTGCAATGCTGGGAAGCTTCAGATGCAGCTGTTTTCCCATCAGGTCTGTCAGATGATCTTAACATCAGGCTAAGAGTTATCTGGCATTTCAGACTGCTGCTGCAGCCTCTCTGAGTAGACCTGGGTAGCACAAAGCTGTCCAGTGTTGAATAAGGTATGCAGAAATGTAGAATAATGGATATATAGGATCACTGTAAAAGTACATCTGTCCTAATGTTATTGTCTCTGATGATGTCCAGGGTAGGCTGGCTGGGCAAGAACAAGGCATGAGCCTTCCTTGCTTTATTTTCCCCAGTCTGGTCTTTCGGTAGTTTAAAGACTCCCAGACATCTTGTTACAACACCAACTGGACAGATTCACAGAAAGAAAAGAAAAAAAATAGACATTACACATTCAAATATGTGATATCTCTGACTTGAGTATAGCTAACTAGACAGCTTATTAAGAAAGTGTGACCACATATTTGCCCTGTTCTCTAATAACCTAAGCCTCAGTTCCTTCCCTCTGTGCAAGACCAGATAATGGACTAGTTATAATTTTGTGCTGGCCTAATTCAGCCTTCAGAATAGTACATTAGGTTACATTCATACCATCCTACTTAGTGGTCACTGCTGGAAACTTGGAGTCTGGCTTCAGGGCTCCTGCAAATGAAGCAAGAAAAAGTCCCGGTTAGCCTATCCACAAACAAGCTGCTAAAAATACTAGAATCACGTGGGATTAAGCCTGTGCTTGCTCTATGCAGAGATATTGGTTTTTTTAATAGAGCACTGCTACTCAAGAGTCTGAGGAAAACACTGAGATTTTCTTTCTCTGCCCTCTGAAGCTACTCACTGAGCTATTATGCATTGGGTCAAATTCTTCTTTTCCCTTTGCTATAGTCAATAGATGCTGAGTCTGACTCCTAGTTGCAAGACTAGCATGGTACTTTCTCTGCTTCAGTCATTTCTGAGGTGATGCCTCTGCCCAAATCTATTGGATTTCCTCCATATTGTGCTCATTGTAAAGAAATTCTAGCCTGTGAGTGGTGCCCAGACACTGCAGTAAGTTGTCTTTTGGATCAAAGCATGGAAGAAATTGATTACAGTTGAAAGCATTCAATGAGGAACCAGGAGAGACCTGGTGACTCTCTAAGGGGAAAAATGCCTGGTCCCTCGAAGAAGTATTTCCCAGGGAAGTCTGAGGGATTGTCACTTTCCTGATTCTGATGGTATGGCAATAGGATGGAAGTGGCCCACCCATTCCTTCCCTACTGTACAACCAAGGCCATTACCAGAAGAGTCACAACAAGGGTAACTTGGGCAACAACATAGTGATCCTCTGTCACAGGTAGCCAGGTCTTCTCAGGGGAGCAGGAAGGGCCCATGACCCATTCTTACAGAAGCAGAACATGCATGACAGTGCAGTTATCACCTGGCACGTACCATTCAAACCCTTGTGAAAGTCACTCAAACCTCAGTTTCTATGGATGTTGCCCAGTCAGTATCGACCTTCCAACTCAGTTTCCTGCAGCTTGCTCTACTCCTATACCTCCAGTGTCCCTAAGAAGCAGGACTGCCCTCTTCCTGGCTGCCACCACCAATGCTACTGGCAGCTCTCTACTTCTCCCCTCTGTCCCAGTGGTACCATTCACTGCAGTGGCCCCAAAAGGAGTGCACCATCCTCATGGAGTATGGTAACATAGTCCTGGAAAGCCTTTCATTAACCTTAATGATCTAATTTGCCACTTCATCCCAGCAGCTCCTGCCACAAAGTACTCAACAAACAGTGTCAAAAATACCAATTATCTCCCTGGCTGCCACTTGAGAAGCAGAGAGAAGGAGAAACAGGTGTCACAGGCAGGAAGCTTGGCGAATGACGGTGACAAAAGACAGAGATAAAATGTATTACAGGGAAATGGGGGCAATAGGTCTTGGCCCACCTTACCAGGAACTGATGGTAAGCTGGGATCTCATGTATCTTCTGAACAAATGTCTGATCTGAGCAGAGCTCTGAATGAAGATTTTTTTCTTCAGACAGGATATTATAGGAATAAACAGACATTTCACTTCAATTGAAGGTAGTCATATACATCAGGTACAGCCTCTGCAGCCTTCAAAGCTTTAACCTGATAGGCTTAACAGTTCCTTGCCGTGAGGAATTCACTTCATGACACTGTTTTGCTTAGTTTGCCTATTTTCATTGGGCAGTTTTATCACTGTAGCTCAAGATCTTGGTGAGACAGTGCATGGACCATTCCAAGCTGCTGGGAAGCTCCAGTCACACCCTTAAAGTCACCTCCGGATAAACTCCAGGCATTCACGTAGGGAAGGAACAAAGTCTAAGGAAATGTCCCATTCTGTGTGAGCAGGAGACAGTCGGCAGAATGGGTTGGTCTTTGTCTATTTGCTCACAGGTCTGTGGGCAACTCTGGCTCTTCCTCATGGTCCTTGCATGCCTATGCTTCTCCTTCTTTCAGTCACTTCATATCAGAGGTCCTCAGCATCCCCCGGCCTTTCTTCAAGCTTCATCTTGTTATTCAGGTCCTGTTTGTCCCTTGATACTCATGGCAGCGCACTCACCATCTTTGGAGCTGGAGCAAGACAGGCAGGACAAGGCACTAGGCCGGAAAATTGGGTGCAGAAGTTGCAATGAATTCTTAATGA
Source organism: Bambusicola thoracicus (assembly GCA_002909625.1). Taxonomy (NCBI): domain Eukaryota; kingdom Metazoa; phylum Chordata; class Aves; order Galliformes; family Phasianidae; genus Bambusicola; species Bambusicola thoracicus. Next base: position 16,982 of record PPHD01010302.1, read on the forward strand.
TGCCCTTTCTGGTGACATATACAGAGAGATGGAGCTGAACGCTTTTCTTTATTTAAGTGTTTCTTATTTAAAAAGTGATGAGGCTTTTGATCCATTTTCCACAGTAGCATTGGCTGGGCCCCTGCTTACTTCTGCCTTGCTTAGCAAGAGTCACCAGTACAGCTCCTTAGACTCACTTTCTGCGACATGACTTCTCCCTTTGAAGACTTGTGCTAAATACTAAGCCCTGACCAGCATGGCAATCCCATTGCAAGAGGCATCATGTAATCATGATGTGAGAGACAGACTGTCCTGGGCAGCTCAGTGAGGGAAGAGAGGACACAGACCCTTATTTGATAGTTGGGAGGCTAAGGAATGGAGCACTGTCATAAATATGTAAGTGAGCTTTGTGTATGCAAGTGCTCCTTCTATCCTCCTTAACCCTTCACTCCTGTATCTTTTGCTGAGATCTCAGCTGTCCTACATGATTTCCAGCAGAAGACTCTGTCACTAAGTTAGTCTTTCTTTTGCTGCAGCTGGTGATTTCTTGGGGATGATGAAGAAACAAGACAGCATGGATGAAGCATAAGACACCAAAACATCATGAATCAACAACAGCCCTGTGCAGAGCAGAAGAATCCCAGGGTATGACTGGAATCAGTCAGAGGTTGCATAAGTACCAGAACCGCTTGCCTCTTTCCTTATGGTGCAGAGGGATGTTGTTTAGTGGCTGTGATGGTGATGGGTTAATGGTTGAACTTGATGATCTCAGTGGTCTTTTCCAACGTTACTGATTCTATGATGCTATGATTCTGTGATTCTACTGTCCTTCAATGTGCCCCCAGTCCAGTAGTCCCCAGTTGGCTTCAGGACATTTGTGACTATCCCAACCCTGACAGTCCTTCCTTTCCAAAGCTTTCTGTTCCCCCTAGACAGCATCTGCAAATACATCTTGTCCTTTCTCCTCCCCTTGGCAGAGCAACCAGTTGAAATGCAAGGACTGTGGAGACAAAATTGAATTTAGCAACAAAATAAACAGCATGGGGGCACTCTACTGATGAGATTATACCTGTTTAAAATTTCTGCATTAATTCCTCTCAAGGTTTAAGATTCCCTGTCTCTGACAGCCCATATTCCTGCACTGCAGAGATGCAGATGCCGAGAATATCACTTTGACCTGACGATCCAGCTTTCCACAAAGTACACAGAGCTCTGATAAACCCCATCAGGGCTCCTCTTTGTTATGCACCATTTTCCATCCCCCAGAGACGCACAGCCCAACACCATTCCTTCCCACGCTCAGTCATTCTTCCTAGGACCAAGGAAGAACATATCAGACTGTGAAGCATCTGCATGTAGTAGCAGCTGCCCTAGGCTGTTCTAAAATCAATTCAAGCATTAATAAGAGTTGCCAGCTACTGTGGCATATATATCCAGGAGCTGAAAGTCACTGCTGCGTTCATACTCACCCCCCACCCCCCAAGACTGCTTATTCCTGCCACTTTCTGCTCTAGGAAGAGAGGCTGTAACAGCAAGTCCCAGCAGCTGCCCCCATGAAGGAACCCCAGAAGCCACGGTTAGACTTTTCTGATCAAAGAAGGATGTGCAATGGCAAAAGATGATAACTTCTGCACAAAGCAGCAATACCACTCTTGGAGAAAAAATCAGGAGGTGAGGAAGAGATAAGATATTTATGAGAATGGCTGCTATGTCACCATGCACAAATTGGCCTAATTATCTGTATAAATGCACCAATACACACAGATCTGCTGGCTGCATTCTTGCCTTGAAATATTGATGCTTAGGAAGAGCTGAGATCAGTGTATATGGTAGTAGATTAGTCTACAGATTGCTCAGTCACTACCTACGGCCAAATTACCTGCTTTCAGGGGCCTTTCTTCTGACAGCTCTGGGGCTTGGGTGGAGAATGCCTCTTGCCACCAGCTGAAGATCTGTTGTGTAGATGACGGGTGAAGAAGCGCTGTCCTACACACAGGCAGTGGTTTATGCATGCCTGGGATGGGACACAGCTCCATGGAGACCTGTAGACGTGGGAGTGGCCTTTCAGTACTGAAAGGGGGGCAATAAGAAGGGGATAGACTTTTAGCATGGTCTGTTAGGATAGGACATGGGGAAATGGTTTCAAACTAAAAGAGTGGAGATTTAGATTGGCTAACAAGAAGATGTTTTTTACAGAAAGGTTAGTGAGGTACTGGAAATGGTTGCCCAGTTACCCCAACCCTGGAGACTCCCAAGGTCAGGCTGGAGGGGCTTTGAGCACCCTGATCTACCTGTAGGTGTCCTTGTTCATTGAAGAGGAGTTGGATCAGATGACTTTTAAGGATGCTTTCCAACTCAAATGACTCTATGATTCTATGAATAAGGCAACATCTAAGGGCGGAGAATCAGCATACTAGTGAGGAGCAGATGGCCACTGAGTACCTGGGAGAATCCAGAATCCTCCCACCATCTCACCCAGCTTTTCTGATTTCCCCCCATCCCCTCCCATTCCATATCACCTCTTGTGCAAAACAAAGCTGAGACAAACAGACTCAGAAGCAGCTTTTCACTTTTTTGTTTGATGTTTTTTTGGGGTTTTTTTGTTGTTTTTTCTTTTTTTTTTTTTAATAAGAAATTTATTGCAAATATAGAAATTGTTTTTCTCCATACAGGAATCTCCGAGTTGAGGAAAAATGATTTCGTGCCATTCGTTTTCAAAACAGGAAAACTGAAGAAAAAAAAAAGAGAGAGAGATAAAAAGAAAGGAAAGGAGAGAAGAGAAGAGAAGAGAAGAGAAGAG
>PPHD01010303.1:0-19759 GCA_002909625.1 Bambusicola thoracicus
TGCCTGGTCAGTCACAGGAGCACTGGACAGGGCTTTTTGTGGGCTTACACCAGGAGCCTTGGCCTGCATCCTGTGGGATGCAAAAAGGCCAGTGAGGAAGAGTCGCCTCATCCTGTGAGACAGACTGTGGCCCCAGCAGGAACACCAGCCCTCAGGGCTGCCCTCTGACCACTCACTGGCACACCAAGTTCACGTATTCATCCAATTGGTGATGTCTCATTTGTTTAAAAGGTTCCCAAGCTCAGTTTGGGTCCTGAGAGATGCAGAGGACTGCCCGTATTGAGCGTTGGATCAAAGCTTGTGCGAGAGTATGGTGTCAGCTCTGTGGAAACATCACAGTGCTTGTATTCACCTTGACCAACAGAGGATGGAGAGGGCTGTGGAAAATGATGGGGAAAAATGCCTTTTTGGTGGTCCCATTTACCTATGGCATATTTAGTGGAAGAGGTATGCTTGTTGCTGCCGAGCATGTGATTTGCTGCTACAAATTAATGTGTGTTTGGTGTGGGTCTCTTTGCACCTGTGTACATCAGGAGAAAGAGGAATCATGCAGAGTGGACGAAGTTAAAGGACCATCATGTGGGAATGGGAGCTCAGAGTGAGCACTGGCCTGTGAAGTTGTGCAGCATTTGCTGGGAACCAGTGACCATCAGAGAGACCTCGTTGCTGCGTTGGAGAATGAAATCAAACATCACAAAATGTTTTAACAGCAAAAGCTTTCCAAGCGAGTCTGTGGCTTTGCTGGTGATTTCATGCCCTACCAGTTGTTAGTGAGTATTTCTGAAACTAATGGGCCGTGCGACACTATGCATAATCTGTACACATGTGCACTGGCAGTCTGCAAATAGCAGCAGGCTTGTCCTCTCCCTGAGCAGGCTGGGAAGCACTGCCCGGCTCCCTGTGCAGTGCTGCAGCACCTCAGGTCTCCCTACAGCCTTCCAGAGCAGGCGAGAACAAACAAATTAAGGAGTCACGAGAGAGAAGAAAACTGAGATAGCAGGGGATTTCTAATCAAGTTATTTTAATGCTGGGTGTGCTTTAATCACTCACTTAATGGCGGTGCTTAATGAACACTTGAAATAAAGCATGTTTCTGTCAGAGATTCAACAGCCATGTTTTTAAAGCTGTCTTGAGGGAACTCAACTGTTCGTTACAACTTTTCAGCAAAAAGCAGCCAGAGTTGTGTTATATTGATTTCCAAGATGGAAAGGGATGAAAAAATAAAGTTGCCAAAAGAAGAAGAACGTAGAGAAGCTATTAGTTTTCACACCAATGTCACAACTAACCTGAATCATGTCACTGATTATAATGCTTCTGGATAGATACTTATCCCAGGTTTTATCAAATCCCGTTCACTCTTGTCTTTGCAACGCTCCCCTGGCTGCTGTACTTGGGTTTTCATTGCTTTAAGCAGAGCAGTTTGCCCTTTGTCTGTGGGCATCCCTGTACACTGCCTGCGTTTCCAGGTGTGATGCCTTGTGCTCTAAGCAGTGCAAACTTCAGTCCAGAAAAGAGCCCAGCATCACTGGGATGCATGGCTTCACTTTGCCACCTTACTGGGTTGAGTACCGTGACTGTCACCTTCCATGTTCCCAAAACAGGAAGGATCAGCAACATAAATACTCCCCTACTGCCAAGCTGGAAGCAGAGAAAAGACTGACTCTTTTATTTGTCTCTGTAGATCAGAATATTGCTTAGCCCCTGTTACCAACGGGGTGATTCAGGTGGTGCTTTCAGGTGAGGTTGGAAGCAAGGCTGCAGATTGCTACCTCCATACCTGCTATCTCATTTGCTCTGCTGCAGTGTCTTGGACTTGGAGAAGGTTTTGAAAGTTAAACATAAAGCAGTGTCAAGAGATTAGAAGGATGCTGGCTATATACATACAACTATTTGCTGTAAATAAGTGGCTTGGGGATGAGGGGAACAATCCTACCTCTCTATATCAAGCTTGCTGCTCCTCTGCAGAGTTGTTCACACAAGGAGATTGTATACCAGCTCCCAGGAAGGTGGCAAATTATAATTGCAGTTATTGCTGTCATTGATTATCTGTTTCATCTACGAGTAATAAATTCTGGCCAGTACACTTTCCACCTCCAGTGCCTGTCCATGACAGCACGTCTTCTCACACAGGCCTGGTTTTCGCACTGCTCCCAAACTGTGCTCTTCTTGCTCTTGCATTTCTATTACAACAGCTGGTCATCAAAGGCATAAACCCAGAGTCAGTTTAGCCATTAAAATGCTATCGCTATTTTGAGACAGCAACTGAAACTGCCATCTCTGTTTGATAAGTCCTTCTGTCTGAGAATGATTTCAGGGCTCTAGAAAGAAGAAATTGAATAGACTAAAAAAGGCACAGATTTTCCTTGTTTTTTTTCCAGGCCAAGGTATCCTCAAATCCTCCTGCAAGTCATTGGTCCTCTGGTACTGCTGTAGCAGGAGTGGAAAGGGTTGCGTTTTCTGTTGTTGGCTGTTTGAGAGAGCTATCCGCTGTTGCATTTTCTTCTCTCAATTTAATGTTTGCTATCAAAAACCTGAAGCCCTCCTTTTCAGGAAGAAAAGGGAATGTGTACCTTTGGCTGTGTGGATCTGCTTGTCTCCTGCCTTAAGAATTTTTGTTGCGCTGTTTCTTTGTGTTGTTTTTGGTGGGTTTTTTTTTTGTTTTGTTTTGTTTTTGTTTTGTTTTGTCTTAATTTGGCTATTTTAGCTTGAATTGAGAAGACCATCTGTCAGTTCCTGTACCCAACATGCAACTTGTTGACAGCAGAGGAGAAGTAAGGAGCTGGGGGCACTTGGGCTCTTCTTAGAGGCAGATCAATGTTTAAAAGAAAAACAACACAAAGAAAGAAGAGAGATGTTTCAGGTGTTGCTTTCAGCCTTTTGTTCTACCTTCAGACTGGGGCTGGAGCGCTCCTTTGCTGGGACAACCTGATGGTGGGAGCAGCGGTGAGGTGCGACAGTGGCCACATGGGACATGGGCTACGTGCCCCACCACCAGCAGTGCGGCTGCCTGCGTGGCTCTGCAGGGCTGGCAGGGCTGCTCTCTCATCTCGCTCTGCACACCAGCTGGAACAAATGGTCCCTGCTGCAGCCTGCTTGCCCAGTGCTGACCCGCAGGCATTTTTGCCGTGGTTGGCTCAGGCTTTTTATAGTTTTTGCACACTTGTTGCATATAGGATACCTTACAGCTTTTAGCTAGATGTTTGGGGAGGTGGGTGGGTTTTTTTAACTTATTTCTTTTTTTTTCCTTTTTTTTTCTGGTAGTCTCACATTTCTTCAGAAGCATTTCAAAAATGAGAGAAAACCGTGGCAAGATGCCTCAATGTGTAACACAAGGTCTTTGGGTTCATACACCAACAGGCTCTCAGCCTCCAAGATGAGAACACCTTGTATTGTTTTGTTTTGTTTTGTTCCGTTTCCCAGAATTGCAGATCTTGAGCGTGGCTGCACATTCTTGCTTTCCTTTCTGGGGCATGTGAGGAGGGTTGCACCCAGAGCTGAGTGAAGGCCTTTGGTGTTAGGCCCCTTTTGGATAGACGTGTGATTTCTCAGACTCCTCTGGACATCAGATTGCATCCTCAGCTTCTCTGTAGTGTTTCTGTAGGCTGCGTTAGGTACCAGCGTGCACTGAATTATTGTGTTTTGGTGTATGGTTACTTGTGGGAGCAGGAGGAAGCCCGCTGACAAAGAAAACACAGCTTGGTGGATTTCAGCAGGAGAAACCTAATAGCTCCTTCTCATACATGAGCCCAGTGTAGGATTTTGGCCATAACAGTCAGTCATGAAAAGCTTCTGGGGTGACAAAGCCTGGAGAAAAATAACAAGAAAAGAGTGGACATCAGCAAGCAGATCACCTGCTTGGGCTGTCTTGCAAGGGCAGGCATGAGATCACCACTGGTGGAGTCCGTGGGGCTTTTAAAAATAAGTCAGTGGGCCTACCTGGCCCAGGCCAGAACGCTCCCGTTGTTATCATTGTTTTATTTTATTTTGCAGGCTCTGGCTCTGCAGACCCCAAATGCTGCTGGCGGAGAGGCAGCCCCTTTCTATGTTAATTTTAAGCCCGTTGACAAGCGGTTTGCTTTTCTCCTCACTTCTCACGGTTCCCTCACCCGTTGAAAACCACAGCCACGGGCTTAGGGGATAAGGTGCTGAGAAGTAGAAAATAAAACCGAATCTGTTGGATGCTGAGGAGCAAGGGGTGCCCAAATTGGCTTACTGCAAGGACAAACAGGCGACTGCTGAAAGCAAGAAACCCTGATACCACGGGCATGCATGACAATTACAGCCAATATAATACAAAATGTTAATTACTAAAATTTGAGAAATAAATGCTGATTAGCAGCTGTGTGTGTGACCTGAATACATCTGTTCCTTGATCTTTATTCATAATGTAGAGTTTATTGTTGATAAAATATTTGCTGAATGGTGGGCAGGCCTGTGAGTCTCGCAGCTAAAGACCAAGGCCTGATCTGTAAATCAGCTGAGATTTGTTGGTGTCTGCTTTGGTCGCATGTATACAGATTGGGAAGATGAACAGCAGCCTGCGCTATCGCCTTTACAACTCAACTCAAACATATTATTGAGAATTCATATTGCTTTTATTATTTGGTCTCAAAAACGGACCTAATGCTTGTTGGCTTTAAAACACCTACCAGTGCCGCTTTCTCTCTCCATCTTGCAAAATATAAGACAAGGCCAAAGCTTAAATTAAAATCCTCAGGTTCTTATCTCTTTCCCACAGGAAAGCAAATCTGTGTTGAAAACCGTAAAATTAAGAGGAGAGCAAGGATAGCATAATTTAGCAAAAATTCATGGCACCAGATTCTGAGCTATATGACTGGAGGGATAGGTCAGACATTAAGAAGATACTGCCTGCTAATGCAAGTTCCTTAAGGTGGTGCTCTGGAAACAAGGAAAGCAGAAAATGCGGCACTGCTTCCCATTTGCTCCTTCTTTGTCTGCTCCTACCGGCCTTAACAATAAATTGAGCTGTCCATTGAATAGCCCTCCTGGTTTTAGAAGTCCAGAGAAATCCTTGGTGTGGAGTTGGAGCATTGTCGCTACGTCTATTCGTGCCAGGATTTGAATAGTGAGACTCAAAATTAATTTCATTCGGTTCCTAAATGATTTTTTTTTCTTCTGTTAATTCACAGTGCTTGACAGGCTGTCCTCGCTGAGATTTATCAGTGGTTTTCTCTGAAGGCCTATTGCTTTTTTTCTTTTTTATCCCTCCTTTTTTATTTTATTAAAAATCTGTTTGTGGCATAATTGTTTTAGCCAAGGGGAAGGGTGGCGGGATGGAAACGAGGAGTGCCTCTCAGTGCTGGGATTGTCGCTGCGGTTCATCCTGCTGTGGGAACAGCGACTTTTGTCTCATTGCAGCACTACCGCAGAAGCACCGCGTTGACATGGAGGAGCCCCACTGCCTTGCGGGCTTGATTCATGAGCGTGGTTTGTGGGAACATCGCCTGGCAGTACCCACTTTGGGGCCCCACTGGGTGTTTTCAGCGCTTTGGTCCCTCCCTGGGCGAGGTGGCAAAGCTTCGTGGCTGTCCTCGGGGTGGTCGGTGGTCTCCTTCCCAAACGGCTCCTCCAGAAATGCCACTGCCAGCCCCTTTTAGCTTCAGTCATACCGGTATATAAAAACTGTATTTTGGAAGCTGCACATCGCTAACGCTGTTTTCCCTTCTCTTGCAGTCCAACAAGGTGCCAGTAGTACAGCCTTCTCACGCAGTTCACCCCCTCACCCCCCTTATCACCTACAGCGATGAGCACTTTTCCCCGGGCTCCCACCCATCTCACATCCCCTCCGACGTCAGCTCCAAGCAAGGTGAGCCCACACTGCCAGGGGGCTTTGCTTTTCATGTTTCAGAGAGAGGGCTCCCACCATGCGTGCCCTCTTTCCGTTCTGCTGCGATGCTGGTATTTAGCTTGGCCATTTAAATCTTCGTGCTTTTCCTAATGTGATAATTCTGGCTTGTTTTACTCGTCAGAGCCTTTTAAAATCTCAATAAGCAGCAGCCAGTCCTCACCACCCCCTGTTGTGCCTGAGGCTTGCAGCATGCAGACACAGAAACAGCAATCATCCATCGCTGTCCCGAAAACTGGGGAAAAGCACTTCAGTTCTGCTGTTATCGAAACCTCTTATTTTTTTTTAAATCAAAATTGCATTTTATGTTCTCATGTTCTTGCTTTCTGAATTTTTCTATATCGTAATTGGCATAACTGTAGTCTAACCACCATCAACCAACGAGAGGCTTTTTTAGTTCTGACTTTCCCTGGATGCCTTGTTTTTGTGTTGGCCTTGCTATGCTGATAATAACATGGGCTACCTCCAGAAAATACCATAGCCATGTGGCTGTGTGGTTATTTTCCTTTACTCCAGCCTGCAGATGCATGTATAATTCTTTTTTCAGAGAAGATGAAGCAAATGGAGACCTCATGTCCTCATTTGTCTTCCTTCTTCATGTGAATGCCCAGAAGGAGGACACTGGTGGTCGTTCCTTGAAGCCTCATCGGTGCTGTGTGTGTTAGACTATGGGATTTGCACCCCACAGCTGCAGCTTGTGAGCACAGGAGTTTTTGGCTTATGGAACGATGGGGCATCATTCTTCTCCTCATCTCCTGCAGACCCAACCAGGAAGCCTCATTTGTGCTTACTGCCTGTCCTCCTTTTCTGCCTCGTTTCACTCTCTGTCCGCCCAGCCCATCTCTCATGCGGAGCTCTGATATTTCCAAACAGGCTCTTGATTCCTCTTCTTAGCGTCTGGCAAAGATGCCGATGGACAATGTGGGCTGGAGGCTTCTGCTTTTTTTTTTTTGCTGCGATGGTCTTGATGTGTGTGGTCTTCCCATCCCAGCACCACCAGCATGCCACAGCAGCTGCAGTGAAGTGGTCCATGCCGTTGCTGCTGAGGGAATATTTTCCCTCAGGTCCTCTGCCAAATGCCTCCGACCATTGTTTCTGTCCTCGCCTCCCAGTGTGGGGCTGGAGCAAGATGCTGCCTCACTGCCCCAGCCCCAGTGCTGGCAGTCCCACGGTGGCTTGCCCCTAACATCGCCTCTCTCACCATGGGTACCTCAGGATGGACACATGGCTACCACCTTTCCATAGGCAGTCAGTTCATTCTTCCCTTTTGTCTTTATTGCTTTTAAACCTCTTGAGAGCAAATCTGGCTTCGGATAGTGCTGGCCGTGGGGCTGCTTCACATTTTCCTCCTGGGCATCAGGTAGCTGGTGTTTCTCCATAAGAGGCCTGAGGTTTTGTGCACTAGGCCAGAGAGCACAACGTCCTCACCAGGGGTCAGAATGTGCATTTTGGGGAAGGAACAGCAGCCCAGCTCTTCACACTCAGCTTGACTGGGTAGAGGCAAGGTTGTGCCATTGCTCCTCAGGAGCATCAGCTGTTACCAAAGATGGGAGCTGGTCTTATTTTTCACCCTTTTCTAACTGCTCGGAAAGAGTGTTTGCTATTAAAAATCCTGGAATACATAACATGTTCTCTCCTGTCAGCCACCAGCTGTTTTACAGCTCTGAAAAGACAACTGGCCAGAGATTTGAGCCTCAGGCTGTGGTCCTAAGCCTGGCAACTTAGTTTTTGAGGCACCAAAAAAGACACAGTTTGTAGTAACAGCCAGTGTTATTTTCTGTCCTTTCCTGTACACAATTCCAAAAGATATCCCTCAATTCATTTAATTAAATTCAGAAGATTTAAATGCAAGCTGTGGGGTGGGGTGGGAAGGAATCAGTTGTGTCAATCTATAACACCAAGTCTCAAGGTAACACACACTCAATCTTGGGCCTTTGGAGTGTCACTACATAAATATTTAATACCCTTTTAAAGCAGCTGATTTAACATGTGAAGTCGACTTAGCACTTCCTTCTGCTTCAGTCTCCTCTTCCCCAAACATATTTAAATAAACCGATGTTCTTTGCGGCCTCTGCAACTGTAATTCCATGTCTCCTGGGGGTGTGAGTTTGAGGTGAAGAATGGAGACCAGAGGCCCTTCTGGGACCAGGATTAGCTTTAATCTTGAGGTGATTCTTACAATTGTAGGACTCTGTGTTCTGGGGAATGTGAGCTAATGGAACGTTTCAGATGGGACCCTTTATTTTTCCATGAAATACTACCAGTGCAAAACAGATTGACCTTGGAGCCCACAGGAGTCAACTTGATGAAGAGCTTAGTTGGAGCTGGAGTGACAATTGGAAGCCAAATGAATCATATCAAGTGTGACCATTACAGGCCTGAAAATGATTCTTAATTAACCACTGATCCTCTGTGGTAACAAGTTTCCAAAATCAGTGAATCCATAAGGGAACCAGCAAAAACGTGCAAGTAGCAATTTACCTAATCTAATAGCTCTGCTGTGCTGCCTCTGACAATGCTTTATTTTTATTTTAGTTTGTCTTGCTTCGTGCTGTTTGTTGGAGGAGTTCCTCAGGATTCTTCTGGGTTTGGTAGAGCCATGTAGAGGACAGTTTTGCCTAACACACCTGACAGGAAATCTTAACTTGTGCAAGTCCTTAGCCCAGACATTTATTGTGCCGTTCCACTTATTCCCCCCAAGTACTTCCATTTGAATTGCAATACGTATTTATTATTTAAAAGGTGGCATGAGTGGCCTTTAACTCTGACCAAACAAGTAATTATTTCTCACCCAGAACACTAATTCCATCATAGCGGTGGCTGTTAGTTGTGAATGGTAACTTGCATTTGCAGTATTTTGAGGTGAAAGTCATTCATTCTTCTGTACTCTTTAACAGGCATGTCCAGGCATCCTCCAGCTCCTGATATCCCTACCTTCTATCCCTTGTCTCCAGGGGGGGTTGGACAGATAACACCACCTCTTGGCTGGTAAGATCTTTCAGCTTCTTTTCAGACAAGGTGCATGTTTGTACCATCCGCTGGTGTTGAGTCAGTCGCAGCATTAAAAAATAAGAATGTCGCTGCAGTAAGAAATAACTATGTTATTTGAGTTTAAAAGATCAAAAAATGTTGATCTTTGAAATGAATTGAATCTGGTTTTTGAACACGTACAGAAATTGAAGTGTGTAGATTTCACTTTGAAGTCTTATGGCTCGGATTTGTGGCTCTTGGCATTTGGAAAGATAGCAGAAAACAGTTCGCAAGGAATTAAATGTAAATTTTTAATAAACAAAATTGCAATTACTGAAGGGAGGGAAGGTAAGAGAGAACTTTGAAGTGCGTGTGGTGGGGGGGAATCTTGAAACTGCACCAGAATGGAGAACAAACTTTAGTAGTCCGCTGCTTCCTACAGTTTCTGTATGGAGGGAAGCCTCAGTTATTAGGAGACTTTGCTCTTCTTGCTAATATTAGCACTCGTAAGATCTTTCTGTGCCATTCAGAGTGTCATTTTCCTTTTGGAGGAAACACATGGTACTTTCAGAATGTAATCTATTTGGCAAGATGCTTCATGTCTGCTTGGAGTAGATACATACTCGCTCCTCAGTTCTCTCAGAGCAGGGAATAAGTAAACAGAGCAACAATTTCAGTGCTTTAGAATCCTTATCTTGACTAATCTATGCCCACACAACGAGAGACGTAGATTTTTCTTCGTGTGTCTGTGCACGAGAGGAAAACATAATCCAGATGACAGCAGGCAGAGAAAGTAGAGACCATAAGATGGTTAAGTGCTGCATTACTGGCAAATCGTGCAGGAAGTGCCACATGCCTTTTTGGAGCAAATTGTTATCAGATACAAAACTAAAATATGGAAGCATCTGACTCCCCATTCATTGCTGCTAGGCTGACTCACTGCCTCCACCACCAGCAGGCAGTTCCTGGTATTCATTTTCCAGATGAGGTCCATCATTTTTTTTTTTGAATAGTTTCATGATGTAGAGGCTGGAGGGGAGGGGAGTGGCTTAACTGGAATAAGAAGGAAGAAGAGAGACAAGCTGTGATTTTACAAGGTTTGGGAATGTGTTCAGCGGTGCTCATTGACAGTTGGACATACGTAGCCATCCCTTATGCACCGTGGCTTCCAGCTCCCTCATGTGTGGAAGTGCTGCTGAGACTTCCTCCACCCTTTAAGCACTGCTCATTTCCAGTAATTTAGTCCAAGTGTGAAACTGATATCCTGAACCCTACAAAGGCCACTATCCATTTCTTCTCTCTTCGCTTCTGAAAAGCTGATCTACCAGTGGGTAGCTCTTGGAACAGGATTGGCATATGTGGTGATCTTGCTGGGCTGGTTCAGGTATTGGGGCTGAACTTGGTAAGGTTGAACTTTAAGTAGTCAAGGTGTACTTGTGTTGCTATTGGGCTTTTTGTCATACGCAAGTATAGTTTCTTAGAAGAACGGGACACTTGTTCCTCACTACAGAATGCACAAATGAAGAAAGTCTTAAGATATCACAGACTTACAAAACTATTCAAAAAGTTTTCTAGCTTGGTAATCCGTACTCTAGTGTTCTTGCAGTGAACTACATTGGGAATATTTGGAACAAAATGTCTCTTTTGTAAGAGCTAGTTAACCACGTCTGATTGCAGTGTTTCTAAAACTAGGTGCAAGGGGGTATGCACATGTGTTTTGGAGGTGGAAGGTTGGTTGTTTTGCTTTCCTCTCCAGTAGAAACTGGAGAATCTTTCATTAGCAAAGGAGAAAGTCCTAAGTACTCAAAGCCAATAAACACTGGAACACAGCAGAACTCTGGAAAATTTTGCCTATTTTTGTTTCACCCTGAGTTCCCATCAAGTGCTTACAACTCTAGGGTTACTGCTGAGTACTGTATGATTGATGGGTTCCTTTCTTCTGTGACCTCAGGCAAGGTCAGCCTGTATATCCCATCTCGAGTGGATTCAGGCAGCCCTACCCATCCTCAATCTCAGTCGACCCTTCCATGTCCAGGTAGGTGTAGGAGGTGAATGACTGACTGGGGAGTAACTGCTGGCATTAGAGGGCAAGTTGCTCTTCTGCTTGCATCTTGGTCTGCCTTTGCTTGCTTTTCAGTCAGCTAAAACTTTATGTGTACATTTTTATTTAACATATTTGTGTATATAACAGTTTGCCTGGATCCCACACTGGTTTCATTCAGCATTTTCTTGGCAGTTTCTAAGTATCACAATTAGGAGCATCAGTAAATTGTCAGCAATTAATTGATCTGTTTCATCTGAAATGAGTCATTAGTTCCTTTCTAGATGCAATATATAACATGCATACTTTGGTTTTACTCATACAAGTATGAAACCAGGTGGATTGTCGCTCTCATTCTGTAGTTTTATTTTCAAAGTTGTTGGTAATTAGTCCTGAATCATTTAGGTATCACTCCACAGAGAAACTCGCTCAGAAATAGATATTTCATGGCCCAAAGCCATTAATGGCAGGGTATGCCAACACAGTGTATTTGTGCTGGTGTGTGACTCAGGCACTGTGTCTTTATGTTAAGTGCAAGCAAGCAATGCTAACTGAGACTTGGCCATGACACACTCCAGACCTCCTCTTCTCTGCTTTTGCGCTCTGAAGACAGCTTCTGCATCCCGTGCTTGGTGTACACAAGGTTGCAATATACCATTCTTGTTTCTTTTGTGGGACCTATAGAAGACACATCCTCTTGCACGGGGAAGTAAGACAGGCCACTTGACAAGTGGTAGGTCCTCTTGCCTCTGTCTCTGTGGGTTCCTTTGGATTTTTGCTGTCCCTTCATTTCTTTGCAGTGGAATGACAAGCATGCGCCCGCCAGGTGATTGGGAAGAAAAGCCACTCTTTCTCTGTAATAAAATTGCCCGATTTGGTTACAGGGCTTTCTGTTTGCTTTATTTTGATGGAGTGGAGGAAAAGACCAAAGGGACTAGAGAAAAGAGAGGCTGAATGCAATTCCTTAACCAGCACTCATTCAGCAAAGCTTTAGCGCATGAGCTTGCTTGTGATGTTACTGGGGCATTCCACCAGTCCAAAGGCTAGCATGTAGGTTTTCATGTGCCCTTGGGCTTACAGTCCTCAGCACCCTGGAGGTCTGTCTCAGCCATCCTTGAGGAGGAACTGGGATAGCAGGGTGGAATGATGGCGTTAGTGGTGCTGTTTTGTTTTCTGTTTTTCTTCTTGTACAGGGAGAAGGAAGGTTAATTTAGGACACAAATCTTTCTTTCTCTCCTTCTCTCTTTTTTTTTTAATTCCTTCTTCCGGAATGTAGGAATTTTTCATCAATATTAGTTTGTGAAGAAGACAGTGAGTTTAGGTGAAGTGATGCTAAAATCTTTTAGTTTAAGTACCTTGCAAAGCAAGAGATTCTTTACAGACCTATCAGGAACTTCTTGAAAAGACTTATTCTTCTTTTATTTGTTTCTGCATGGCAGTACCCTCTTTTGCATTGGCTGGTGGTGGATATTCTACGAGTGTTTATATCTTGGTGTGAAACTACAGTTTTTGGTTAAAAAATGTGTATTTTTATTGCTAGTCAGTGCAACGGTACAGCCATTAAATGTTTCTGGTGTGCACTGCTAAAACTATTTGCCTGAAAGGTAATAAAATAACTTCTTTAAAACCAAAATGGTGACTTTTTTTTTTTTCCTTGAATGGACTGGCTACAATGCACAAATCTTAGCCAAATGTTTTTCATGCAGTCTTAAATAATTGTCTTTCCATTGCAAGTTCTGTAGTGTTTGCATTCTCCGGGTATCCCACCGCTGTTATATTTGTTTGATGCCTATCTTCAGTAGGGTTACAGACCTTCCTTTGTTTTCTCTTCTAGGTTTTCACATCACATGATTCCTGGTCCTCCAGGCCCTCACACAACTGGAATCCCTCACCCAGCTATTGTAACACCTCAAGTAAAACAAGAACATCCGCACAACGACAGTGAGCTAATGCATGTGTGAGTCTGCCTTTCTGTGCTAGCCCTTTATCTATAAATGCTGGAAAACTAACCCTATCTGAAGAAGAGTCAAGGTTAAAACAAAACAGCAACAAAAAAAGCAACAAGCACCTTACATGGCCTCTCTGAATATTAACTCTTCTCCTATAACTAGAAGAGTTCTACTAGATGACCTTTAGGGGTCCCTTCCAACTCAAACAATTCTGTGATTCTAACATCTAAAAGAGAGATGTGGGCTACTGTTTTAGAAGAGTAACGAAGCCATTTGTCATTCCAATCCAGCACTCCTAAGCTATCAGTGGCAATCATTTTGATTGCAATATAATTGTGGATCTGTCTACATGAGGATGGTGCCTGAGTAGGAATTCACAACCTTTTTCTGGGAACAGTTTTAACTGCCAAATCTACTAGTAGAAAACAGCATTTTTGCTTTCTACGTGAAGGCCTCAGAAAGAAGTGGGTGAGGAGCTATCCTCCTGCATAAAACAGTGCCCTGATAGGATAGCAGACATAACCATTCAAAAAGAGGACTGAGGTAGGTGATGAGTTTGGAGCAGATTCACAGATCAAATGTTATTTGCTAGAGAATGTCAGCTTGATATCCCCCCTGAGTTTTACATTCAGTCAGTTTTCTAAAAAGACATGAAAGGGGGCAAGACATGACCACTGAAATTCAGATCCTTACCAGTTATTTGCTAATGTAACCACTGATTGGAAATTTCCATTGCGTTTGGGATTTTTTTAGGCTGAAGGTAAATAGATGCTTTTTTTTCCCTCCTTCTCCCTTCCCCCACCACGTTTTAGGAAGCCTCAGCACGAACAGAGAAAAGAACAAGAGCCAAAAAGACCTCATATTAAGAAACCTCTGAATGCTTTCATGTTGTACATGAAAGAAATGAGAGCGAACGTTGTAGCAGAGTGTACTCTGAAAGAAAGCGCAGCTATCAACCAGATTCTTGGCAGAAGGGTATGTACAGAAGGGTGTGTGTGCGCTCACGTGTGCTGCTAATTTGTCTGTGTTTCCCTTTAGTGAGTGCGATGGCTCGCTTTCTGCTTGAGGTGCTAACTAATGTGCAACTATCAAATTAGCTATAGAAGATAAAACAGGTGACTAAAAATAAAAGCAGTGTCTTGATTTTTTTCCTTTTCTTTGGAGTTAGCCTCATCATCCAATTGGTGTCTGTTCCACTCATGTCACATGTCAGCACCTCAGATGGGAAATACTCTCATCCACATGTAGAAGGAACATTCAGATCACCCTGTAGGTCTTCCTTTAGGCTGGCATCCATCAGGAGGGGCCCATTCAAAGATAAATGCTGAATGCCAACAGAGACAGAAGTGAAAAATGAATGCAGTGCAGGTCTGGCTGTAGAGCCATGGAGACTGGGAGGTACCTGAGGAGGTCATTCAGTCCCACACCTGCTCTACAAAAGCCTGTTTCCTCAGCTTTCTCGGGGACTTGTCAGGGGGTGACTGAAGACACCAACTGAATACTGATGGTCCCAGTACATGTCCCAGAGCCTCTCAGTAGCCTTGCTGAGAGCCATTTGCTTTTGTGGCATTGCAGGCATGTTTTCTTCTATCCATATGCTGAAAAAAATGCAGGCCAGCCCACAATTACAAACATGGTGTTCAGTGTAAATATTGTTCTTCCAAAGGGAATGCAGCATAGATAATCACCCATTTTAGCACTGATTGTACCAAAGGTTTCAAAAGGGACAACATTTGTAATAGCAGGTATGGATTCTTCAAATTCCCTTGCTCAGTGAACACCTTTTTTCGACCACTTGTTACATCAGCATCAAGAGGCACTAAAACTCTGGAAACACTGTGCTTTTAAGTCAGTACACAATTTTAGCCCTCTGAAGCCTTTTTTTCCCACTCAAACAATGCAGAAATCTCTTGTTACTTATCCTTTGGTTCTTCTTTCTCTCTGATGCACTTGTTGCTGCTTCTTCAGTGCTCATACCTTCCATTCTTGCACACAGGTCCCTATGATTGTGTTTTCATTCTCACTCCCTCAGTAATTCATTTTAGTTGCTGAGTATGTCTTGGCTTGAATGATGGCAGTGACTTATTTATCTCCATTTTGCTACTGAATCAAACCTCAGTGCTCTGGATTCCATTGCTTTGGAATTTCCATAAAAGTACTTCACGTTCTCCTTTTCTGTGGTACAAATGTACACCTTATCCCATTTAATTGCTTGGAGATTAATTATCAAATAATATAAATCAAATAGTCATCCTATTCACTGTTCACTGTACTCTGTGCCACTCTGGAACAGGAGCCTCTGTTCTCAGGAACTGACGCCTTGCATGCTGCTGGGCCCTCTGATGCCATCAATTAGTCAGAAAGCCCAACGTAGGAAATCTTCATCTTTAACCAAGGAGAGCTTCTTTCTCTCCTTCCCACCCCTATGCCTCTGGTTCTAGGTCTTAGCTCAGCACTTCTTCACACCCAGCAAGGGTCAAAGCATAAAACACTCTCAGTGAAATGGCAGCTTTATGCACCTTCCAGGTCTGCAGTATGGGAAGATGCCAACTTCTGAGAAAAAGCCTTCTAACCCAGAGCTTTCTCTGCGTGTTTTGGAATCCCAGTTTTGCTCTTTAGCAGCTCTGAGGGTTTTAAGTGTAGGCACTGAAGCCAGCAAGAAATGAAAGACTGGCAGCATTGCCATACAAGGAGCATTTTTGTAAATCTAGGAACAAGTGACAGTAGAAAATGAAGAAGAATGGGCCAGGCAGCTACAGAAAAGCTCCATATAACCTGTAAAAACTTCCAACAATGTGCTGAGTGGAAAACTAAGTTTCCATTCTTAGACCTTTTACCTTCACATTTCTGGTAAGGCAGCTGTTCTCTGTCTGTCCTCTTGGTACCATCAAGTGATATCTGCAGAAAAAGAGGCTGTCCCCTTGTCTTATTTTCTAAAGGTTTTTCACTTCATTCACACTGAACCAGAAATGTTCCGCCTGTCACAGTGGCAGTCTGACCCTTCTTGTTCCATACTGAAATTTGGCTGCCTCAGTTGCTTGTGTGGAATTTGTTCCACAGTTGTAACTGGGCTTTTGTTGCATTACCTGATATTGACTGCTTAGACACAAGTGAAAAATGCTCACTCCTCATTCCTTAAATGCTCAGAACCTTCCAGTTTTGGAATGCATGTGTGGAATATGAGAGCTGCAAATAGGCCGAGCTGCTCTGCTCTCAGTAACACATTGAACTTGCCAAGTCAAGGCAGACCAGCCCTGTAGTTCACATCTTCTGACATGTAACTAAACGATGTCTTAAATCAGATGTGATTTGATCTGAAATCGTGATTCTGTAAATTATTCTTGCGTGAGTGTCTCACTGATTTCACGTCTGTGTTTTTAATACCTTTCTTTTTATAATGCATCCTGCATCACTGTCCCTCTCTGTCCCAGCGCACGTTGTCAAAGTCAAACAGGACACTGAAAGATGCAGCAGTGAACCATTCTAACTAAAACTCCATTTGTCTTTTTGGCTCAGGTCTATTGTAGATGTTTCAGTAACTACAAAATGATTGGATACCAGTGTAAATGGTGCCTTTTCCACTGTGCAGGTTTTCGGTTTAGTTTGTTGCTTTTCAAATTAGGTAAAAAGAGCAGGAAATTTATCCTTTCTTGGCCACAGAGGTCAACTCGTCATTGGGAAGACTACAGTTCTGTGATGTTTGTTTCTTAGAAACTTTTTGCAGTTGCCATTTTCTTCTGTTACAACCACAAGAAAGCAGAAGGCGGGTACCTTGGAGCTCAATGTGTAGAGGTTGATCTTGGAACAGGAGCCTGTTGGTGCTCTGAGAGCCTTTCATGACGATGAAGACCTGCGTGCAGCTGCTTCAAAGCAAGACAGCAAACCCTTCTGTGCTGGGGAGCTCAGTGCCCTTTAAAAGCAGCACGAACCTGCTGTTTTGTCAAGAACTAGGATATTTTTTGCTTTGTGTGTGTCTGTGTCGTGTTGGGAGAACATGGTTCTTTGAGCGGATTATACGGTGAGCCCTGTTTCCATAAGTGATTTTTGTCTTGCTCAAGGCAGTTGGCAGTTACAGAGTTGACGGATGCCTGAAAGTTGTTTAATAAACATGGGTGCTTGTAGCTGCTAATGAATTTCATTTTTGCAATGGAGAAGGACCGAATCAAAGTCACAAAAATACTTGCTCATGTCATCTGTTGCTTAGGTAGGAGTTATTTCCTGATCTAATGCTGTATTTATTTGGTTTGCAGTGGCATGCTCTCTCTCGTGAAGAACAAGCAAAATATTATGAACTAGCTCGTAAAGAAAGGCAGCTACACATGCAGCTTTATCCAGGCTGGTCTGCAAGAGACAACTACGTAAGTCGCTTTCTTGAAGGTTCTTTTCGAAGTAACTTCCTTCCCTTAACAGGTGTTTTTCCTTTTTCTTTTTTGACATGTAACTTGTGGAAAGCTCTGATAGGAGAGATGGTGAGCAAACATAAGCCTGGTATTTGTTTCCCCTTCAGACATCTAGAGATTCTGAGATGTTGTTGTTGAGATGCATCTTACGATGGTCACTATTTTTGAGGGGGAAATTTAACACAGCAAGTTCTTTTCAGGCAATCGACTGTGCAGTCTGAAAGCTGAAGTACAGCTGTGAATTTTCCATAATGTCATGTGATTACTTGATATTCAGAAATCTTCTGTAGACCTGAGCAAAAAAAAAGGGGCACCTCCCTTTCAGGAGAACAAAAGCAAGGGGAGTTGCTGCACGCTGAACTTTAGTTGAAAGTCATTCAGGATGGTCTGTCTCTGAAATAAAGCCTGGAAGACTTGTATAAATAAACCTTATGGTAGGTTCTGCTTTTATACAGTTCTGAAAAGCTAAGAAATTTAACAAAGGTGTTTTTTTTTTTTAACAATT
Source organism: Bambusicola thoracicus (assembly GCA_002909625.1). NCBI lineage: Eukaryota > Metazoa > Chordata > Aves > Galliformes > Phasianidae > Bambusicola > Bambusicola thoracicus. The sequence goes on from PPHD01010303.1 coordinate 17,732, forward strand.
ATTCATTTTTTATAATTAAATATCAAGCAAGCCCTCCTGCCACACTGCACTGCTCACACTGCACAACTACATGATTGTTCTCTCTATGAGCAGTCAGTGGAGTTGTATTTTACATAATGTAGCTCAGAAGCCACAGTCCTGAGAGACTGACCCCAGCCCGAGATCTGAGCTCCTTTCTGTCCCCTATCAACTGTGACATCTACTGTGATGGGAAGTGTACGTGTTGTATCTGGCTTAGTTTCCCATCTGTACTGGGTGGACAATAGCATTTTCTGTCTCAGTGATGCCTTTCAGATGTTTAAGATTTCGAGGCACCTGAATACAGCATTAACAGAGACTGCAGAAGTACCCAACATTTCCAGTGCAGCACAGTGACTGTTCAGCTTAAACAAAGTTTTTGTTGTAAGTCTGATTCTCTTAGGGAGATTTTTGGCATGGAAAATATTGACACAGAAGCTGTTTGATCATCTGTGAAGCAAAAGCCTTGGTCTTGCTCACATCCATGCTCAGTTCTGTAAGCACAGATGCTGCTGTAAGCACTGGCAGCCTGTTTCTGCCTGTTTTATAGTCTTCTTTCCTAGCAGATGAGCTGTCATGACCTTATGCAGGTGGGGTTTATTTCAAGTAACCAGACCATGTCAACAGATCTGTTTTGAAATGCACCTGGGAACAAACAGGGCCTTACTGAAATGTGCAACAAGGGGACTTCAATTGTCTTGAAATTACTTGCTGGAAAATCGGAGTACCTCACAGCAGTGCCAGTTCATGCTTACTTGCTGTCAGCATTCCCTGTGGTGGCTGGCCTTTAAAGTGCCAGAAAGGTACCTTTTGGTAGCTTACATTTACCTGGGGAACAGTGACTGTCCTGTGATGCTCAGGCATATTGACTTCCCGAATCCAATGCCACAGCACACACCACCATACAGCACAAGCAGTGGACCTGCCATTTCCTACATGCACTGACAGACATTTTGAGTGTATAAGATGGCACGCAAGAATTCTCTCTTTGATGTGCTTCCTACTTATATCCTGTGTAGCAGTTCAGCTCTCACGTGCTCCAGTCCTGTATATTACATCAGAGAATCCTGCTAGCATTCCTCCCGCAGCCCTCTCTGCCTCTCCAGGAATGGTGGCCCATGTTGCAGCAGTGGTGAGAAGGCAGAGTTGATCACAGTTTATCACTGAATCCTTTTCAGGTCTAAGTCATCATATTTTTCCTTCATTTTTGCCACCTCGCAGTCAAAAATGACACTATTGATTTAGCAGAGAGATTGTTGCAGTACTTCCAGAGTTAAAAGTGACTTGGGGATGACTTTTGTTGTCAGTATCTGGGTACTTTTTAATGTTTTTTATTACTGACACCCAATGTAGTCCATCAAAGTATCACAAACTACTTATCTTGGGAATGCTGGCAATTAGTTTTCAGCTCAGCCTTTTCCTTTTGTCCTTTCAATTCTGATATTGTACATGGATCTCAAATCAGCTGTCAGGACATTTCAGTGTGCAGTATACTGAAAAAGCATTGTCCATGTGCTTACATGATAGAGCACGCTGCTTTGAATTTCCCCGAGCCCTGCAAATCTGCTTTGTGATTCCTTGTTGTAGTCCTGTGTTCAGAAACTCATTCACAGGCCGTTGTCCAGTCCAGCTGCCAGCCTCAGGAGCTCCTCTGGTGTGGAGGACATTAGAGGGACAGCAAGGTACAGTCCCACACAGTCCCACACAGTCCCTCACTGCATCTGCAGCAAGGTTTACCAGAGCTCATCTGCTAGAGCCTCTCCTGCAGCCTGAATGCTTTCATAAAATATACATGGATGTGACTTCCTTTGTTTTTAGTTTCTTTTCTTTTTTGTTCTTTTTTTTCTCTCTCTTCTTTATACTTTTTGTTTCTTTTCCTTTTTTTTCTTTTCTTTTTTTTTTTCTTTTTCTCTTCCCTTTCCTTTTCCTCCTTTTTCCTTTTCCTTTTCCTCCTTCTCCTTTTCCTCCTTCCCGTTCCCCTTTCCCTTCCCATCTCTTCTCCTACCCCTT